>LPNX010505149.1:281748-336495 GCA_001517045.1 Pseudotsuga menziesii
GATTCCCATGACTTTCCAAAGCGCTCCATGAGTCAATAGTGGCAAGTTTGACCTCTATGGATAGGCAATTGACAACTTGCACATGGTGGGACTCATGGACTAGGCAAATAAGACAAAATAAATGGAATAATGTCTAAGTGGGTAAATACTATGGGTTGATTATTCTAACAATGATGATGTTGATGATGATGATGGTGATTCTGTTAATGATGATGACGATGATGATGATCATGATGATCATGATGATAACGATGTTGATGATGTTGATGATGATGATGATGAATTTGACGATGATGTTGATGATGATGTTGATTATGTTGATGATGATGTTGATTATGTTGATCATGATGATGTTGATGAGGATGATGTTGATGATGATATTGATTATGTTGATGATGAGGATGATGATGATGATGATGGCGATGACGACGACGGCGATGATGATGATGATGATGCCCTTGTTGATCCCAAACAATTGATGAATATGATGACAATGACGATGACGATGATGATGATGACATTGATGATGTTGTTGATGATGATGACGACGATGATGATGACATTGATGATGTTGTTGATGATGATGACGACGATGATGATGATGATGACGATGATGTTGATGATGTTGATGATGATGACGATGATAATAATGGATGATGATGATGACGATGATGGATGACAGATATTATGATGATGAGGATTATGATCAATTAGTTCACGAATATCATCCTGATGAATTTGTGTTAGGAATATAATCCTCCCTTGTCCAAACTGGTTAATTAAGCCTAAGTTAGGAGTCTTTTTAGTCATTATTGAGTAACTAGTACCATTGGGTCCACTTGGCCTAATTGGGCCACATGTACCAGTCACTAGAGTGTGGGGAACACTGATTGAGGCTAACTTCCACTAACTGCACTTGCATGTATCAGTTTAGGTGCCTCCTAGACCGATCCCTACAATTTAGGAGCCACTAGGAGTGTTGGCACCAACCTCCTTTAGTTGAGCTCATTTGGTGACTAGTCAAGCATATTTAAGAGACAATTACATCCAATTACATTCAGTTAGACTACTTTAACTATTTATAACTTATTGAAACATTGATTTGGACAACTGGAGCCAACTAGTTAGGTTCTGATATTGATTTAGACATGTCCAGTTATCCATACAGTTAGACTAAGTCAATCAATTCGAATTTTTTCTCATGTATTCGAATTGTTTGGTTATTAATACCAGTGTATTACATTGTAAATTCATCCATATTGTATCCATTTTTACTTTTGATTAATGAAAGCATATACAACTGCAAATAATTATTGCAATGTTTCATATCATATTTTGAGTAAAAATGCTTGTGTAATCTTCTTGTGAGTTTTGCTTTGGTTCAAAGATTCCTGTGAGCTCCTATTTTAATAAGTTGGTGATCACCTTGTTGATCTCATATGAAATGATGAAGATGATGATGATGACGTTGATGATGATGTTGATGAGGATGACGACAATGACAACGATGAGGATGATGATGATGATGATGATGATGATTATGATGATGATGAGGACGATGACAATGATGATTTTTGAGTCTAGAAACCCTCCCACACCCTCAATGCATGTGTCTGGTATAACCACGCCAAATTTCACACCAAGCTGGTACACACACATTAAAAAAAAATCATCATTGGCCCCATGTAGCACATGATGATGCTGATGGTGATGAAGACGGTGGACTTAAGTATTGAAAAAGAAAATTCCAAAAAATAGTAGCTACAAAGACATTGAACATCACATTAAAATTCGACAACCTTCTTATCACAAATTCGACAACCTTCTTGTTGCAGATTCGACGACCTTTTGTCCCTTAACCGACAACAAGTCTGGTCGAAAAAATGACGACTATGAAGGTCAAAAAAATGAATATGGTTCAAGCCAACAAAAATAAACCAAATAAAACAGTACTATTCATCATTGCAATCCAAAAAAAAGTACTTTTCGTCGGATGTCATTGGATTTTGGCCTCAAATCTTGTTGTGAAACAACAAGATAAAATTAAACAAATTTAAAATGTTTGATAAAGAAATTATTTGCAATAGTTTAAGTTTCGACCGTGCACAAAAAGGTTAAAAAACAAACCTGTATTGACTTAGTTTTCTGCAAAAATATTTTGGAAGGAGCCAAAACCGCTGGCATGGTGAACCCAAAGACAAACAGTGCAGCGACAGAGTCAAATGATGGAGGGGCCAAGAGCATTCAGCTCTTCCCCATCCCAAAACACAACAAAAAATGCAAAATTTCCAAAACCCTAGAGCTCGAAAAGGGTAAAACCCTCATTTAGCTGGAAACCACCATCCCATCGTACCCTTTCACATGGTCATATTTAATACCCCACCTACTTTTACATAGAGAGAAATGGTTACCCACTTTTCCATAGTTGAAAAATCCTCATTTATTGCATGGTTCTTTTTGGTGAAAATGTGTTATAGGTGTTAGCTCTAGTATATGGTAGAGGATCTTGGCATATGTTTTTCTTGTTTGTTTTGTCAAACCCTTAGCATGGTTAGGGTACCCCTGGTGTCCATGCCTAGGAATCTTGAATGTTAGAACATGAGACAATCTCTCCTCCAAAACACCTACATAAAAAACATTAGGATATGTTTTATCTAATAGGCTAAGTAAGGCCTATTCACCTATTAAGCAGGTCTTCAATATATAACTAGTAAGAAAATTTTTAAAGACATTAAGCATGACGACAACCTTTTCCTTACGCAAAACAAGCAAGTAAATAAATCATAATTCACGTCAAGGAAATCACAACATTTGAAAACTGAAAAACAAGTAAGATAACATATTACTTGGTAACTGTAACTCTAGAGCAGAATAATATGAATCATTATTGTAGCAATATTAATCAAAAAATTAAGATGTTAAGTTATACAATGTAAAAACCAGTTTGGTCTTCTAAATTATCGTACGTGTTAATTTTTTATTATTATGATATTTTGGGTGTTGTTACATGTGGTATTAGAGCGAGTTTCCAAACACTAGGCCTGAAGATTGGCTCAAATCACATACAAAACAGGAAAATGAAAATTCTGATCATGTTTAAAAAGTTGTTTATGTATAGAAATATAAACTTTTATTTTGCAGAAAATGGAAGGAGTAGAAGCATCTACTGAAGAAGGAGTAGAAGCATCTACTGAAGATGGATCCCATCATAATAATCCACATAATATATATGTGGAATTAAATAATCAACCATCTGAATTGCTTCAAACTGTAAAAGACTTAAGAGTTGAATTACATATTGTAAAGGAAGACAACGAAAGAATCTTAAGAGCACAGGAAGAATTGAATCAAATATTGTTAAATAAAATCAATAATGGAGGCAAGGATAAAAGAAAATAATATGAAACTGAGTCTAGAACGGTATCTTACAAACATTAAGGTAAGAAGTTGAAATTTTCTGATAATGAAAGTAAATCCTCTTTAGGAATTAAAGTAAGGTCACACTAAGAAAAGTATAAATATTCTAGTGAAAGTAGTGATAGCGACAGTAGTCCTAAAAAGAGAAAATATAAACCTTATGAATAAATCTCAAGAGAATTTAAAAATATAAAACCTCCTATGTTTAATGGAGAGGTGGAAAAGTGTGAAGAAGTCGAGGCATGGCTGTCAGGTATGAAAAAGTATTTTCAAATTTATAATTACTCAGATAGGATGAAAGCTCTAATGGCTATCTATGACTTAACCAGAAAGGATGACATATGGTGATAGGATATAAAGAGAGTTAAAAACATTAGAGAAAAATATGTAACCTAGACGAATTTCAAGAAACACTTCAAAAGAAAATTCTTATTTGAACAATAGTATGACGAAAGAGTAAAGGAGTTTTATGATCTTAAGCTAGGATCAATGTCGATGAAGGAACTAAGTAGTAAATGTTTTAGTTTATTACAATATGCACCATATATAATCGATTAAAAGTCTAAGATATATATATTTTTGATTTGTTTACCTCTTAGCTTCAAGGATAGAATTGAATATGATAATCCAAAAACTCTTGAAGAGGCAATGAGGAAAGCTAATTTCTGTTATAAAAAAAAAGAAAAAAAGAAGAAGGAATACCTAACTGGAAAAGTAAAAGAACAAGTAATTTTGGCAAAGAAAGAAAGGTTTTAGGCACAACAGAAGTTTTGGAAACAATTCCTGAAATTTTTCTAAGAAAAATTATCAAGGAACATATTTTAAAAATACACAGCATAATTTTACAACAGCTAAGAACATAGATCTATCTAATAATCATGGTAAAAATTATGAACAAAGAGAAGTTGTAAAATGTTGGGAATGTCAGGGAATTCATTATGCAAAATACTGTACAAACAGAAAGAGGAACTTCAGCAATGAGCATACAATGGAGGAGGAAGCAACTATTGGTGATGTAGCAAATGAAATACCCAGAATTAATGCAGCCTTGGAGAATAGACAAGCTGATCATCAAACATCCATGGTGGAAATAGAAGGTATGATACAGAACAAGCCTATTTCTATTTTGATAGACCCAGGTGCTAGTTTAAGCTATGTGTCACCTAGTATAGAAGAAAGATGTAATTTTCATTTGAGAAAGTTTTAAAAATCTTGGTTGGTTTAGTTATCTATAGGAAACAAAAGGAAGGTAGTTAGCTATGTCGAAAACTATGAAATTTTTATGAGTCAATTCAAGACTCAAGTAAAATTTATGTATTACCTTTAAGGTCATATGATGTTCTAATAGGAATGGACTGGCTGGAAAAACACCAAGTAGTTTTAAATTGTTTTGAGAAAACATTTACATTCTTAGATAATAAAGGAGAAACAGTTACAGTCAAAGGGATACTTAGAAAATTTTGTAGACAAATTTCATCTTTACAAATGAAAAAGTTTGTACAGAAAGGTTGTAAAGATTTTGTTGTGCATGTAATGAATGAGGAACACATGAATAAACAAGACAAGTTAAAATTCAATGATATACCAATCTTAAAAGAATTTTCAGATGTATTCCTGAAAGAGATTCCAGGATTACCTCTAAAAAGAGAATTAGATTTTACTATTGAATTAATGTCGAGAGTTGTACCCTATTCAAAGGCTTCTTATCGGATGAACCTATTAGAACTTAATGAATTAAAACTACAACTACAAGAGTTGATAGATAAGAACTACATAAGACCAAGTGTATACCCTTGGGGAGCACCTGTCTTATTCGTTAAAAAGAAAGACGGTACCTTACATCTATGTATAGATTACAGTCAGTTAAACAAGATGACGATTAAAAATAGATATCCACTACCCCGCATAAATGGTTGTTATATTAGATACGTGGAGCAACGATATTCTAAAAAATAGAATTGAGATCTGGATATCATGTCAGAATTTAAGATTAAGATATTTTTAAAATTGCATTTCGAGCCTGAAATGGGCATGATGAGTTTGTAGTTATTCCATTTGGGCTAACAAATGCTCCAATCTTTCATGTGTTTAATGAACAGTGTATTAAGTAAATACTTGGACGAATTCATAGTTGTCTTCATAGATGACATACTAATTTATTTAAAAACAAAAGAAGAACATGATGAACATTTGGAGATAATATTACAAGTTCTAAGAGAACATAAATTGTATGCTAAATTCAGTAAATGTGAATTCTTTAAAGATAAAATACAGTAGTTAGGTCATGTAATGTCCAAGGAAGGGATATCAGTAGATCTTGATAAGATAAGAGAAATAATGGAATGGTATGTTCCTAAAGACGTATCAGATGTACGATTGTTCCTAGGGATTACAGGTTATTGCCAAAAATTCATAGAAGGATTCTCGAAGATCATGAATCCTATAACATCCTCACATAAAAAGGGAAAAATATTTGTATGGGATCTAAAGTATGAAGAAAGATTTAATAAGTTAGATGAATTATTAACTATTGCACCTATATTAAAAATAGCAGATCCAAACAAGGACTTTGTTTTGTGCATTGATGCATGCAATGAGGGCCTGGGTGGAGTATTAACACAAGAAGGTCATGTAATAGCATATGATCCAAGAAAGTTAAAAACACATGAAAAAAATTGTGCTACTTACGATTTGGAGTTGGTTTCCATAGTACATGCTTTGAAAATGTGGCGCCATCAACTAATTGGTAGAAGTTTTTTATTAATGTCTGATAACATAATCTTGGAATACTTGTTTGATCAGCAAAATATGAACCCAAGGAAAGCAATATGGTTAGATTTCCTTAGCAAATACGATTTTGAGATCAAACATATAAAAGGAAAGGAAAATAAGGTGGTTGATGCCTTAAGTAGAAATTCAAGTCTAAATTTTATAGTCGTTGTTGGCAGCTACAAAATAGAATTGGATGATAAGTTGAAAGATGTAGTAAAAATGGATAATCAATATCAAAATCTAAGAGAAAAAAGTTACAGAAAATGAATCTGAAAATGTAGAAACGGATTTCAATTTGAATGAAAAAGGCTTAATGTTGTATAAAAACATTATATGTACCTAATGTACTAGAAATTAAATTGGTAATTTTAAATGAAGTACATAAAATATCCTATTCAGGTGATTTGGGTTATCAAAAGATGATAACAATGCTTAAAAAAGGTTATTTCTGGTATAATATGAAGAATGAAGTCGTTGAATATATAGCTAGGTGTATATAATGCCAGCAAGTTAAGGTTGAGCATCGACACCCAGCATGTTTATTGCAACCATTACCAATTCCATATTGGAAGTGGAAATTTATCAGTCTTGATTTCATAACAGGACTACCTAAAAATAAAAAATAAAATGATTCTATAATGGTAGTGGTAGACAAACTTAGCAAGGAAACTCATTTTATACCTGTTAAAACTACTTATAAAGTTGTTAATATTGTTGATATTTTTATGAAGGAAATCTTTCATTTGCATGGAAATCCTAAGGTAATAATTTTTGATAGAGATCCTAAGTTTACTAGTAATTTTTGGAATTCATTGTTTAAAGGATTAGATACTAAATTAAATTCCAATACTTCTTATCATCTGCAAATGGAGGGAAAAATAGAAAGAGTAAATCAAGTTTTAGAAGATATGTTATGGATGTATGTTACAGATCATCCAAAAAAATGGGAAGAATATCTACACTTAGTCGAGTATGCATATAACAATCACTATCAAGCTTCAACTAAACTCAGTCCTTTTGAAATATTGTATGGTAGGATGTAATACTCCCATTTTATGGAGTAATATAGTTGACAAATTGATGTTAGGACCTGACTTGTTAAAAGAACTGGAACTAACAGTGAAATAGGTACAAAGAAATCTGAAAATTGCACAAGACAGACAAAAGAGTCATGCATACCTTAAAAGAACTCAAAAATAATTCCAAGTAGGTGAGCATGTGTTTGTCAAGGTAAAACCCAAAAAAATCTTCTTTAAGTTGGGGAGTTGTGATAAATTAAGACCCAGGTAATGTGGACCGTTTGAGATATTAGCAAGAGTTGGACCAGTGGCTTATTAGTTAGCTTTTCCACCTAATCATAGAATACACAATGTATTGCATATCTCTATATTGAAAAAGTATGTGCACGATTCTACTCATGTGATCGATTGGAATTTTATTAAGGTATAACCCGAAGGATATTTTCAGGTGGAACCGGATTGTATCCTTGACAATAGAGAATTTTTTCTTCAGAATCGCACCATTAGACAAGTAAAGGTGCAATGGAAGCACCTTAGTCCATATGAAGAAACCTAGGAATTGGAGAGTCATATGCGAGAGGCATATCCAATTTTGTTCCAGGAAGACTCAGAAGATACTTAAGCAACATCGAGGATGATGTTGAACTTAAGAGAGGGTTTTGTAACCCACCTAGAACTTAAAAACATTTCATTTTTGATAAAACGTTACTTTAAAAGTTATTGTAAAGTTTTATGTTGTTGACCAAGAATGGTCAAAGATGACTATAATTGAATATTTTATTTATTTAAATAATTAAAAAGGTGACACCTATCCAAAGAATAGTGTTGAAGAGTGTTCACTGACCCACTAGGAGGAATGATTTGTTGTAGAAGGCCAAAATGACAAGTGGCAGCAACAATATTCACTTTCTATTTATTCCAGGAGGCAACATCCCTATATTTGTGGTCATTGTTCCCTGGAAAGAGGAACTGAGCAGGTGGCCCATTTAATTGAAAAACTAACCTAAATACCTAGGTAGGTTTATATATACCATCAAATGAGCAGGAGGCTCACTACATTCTTTTCTAAGTGATTAGATCCTTGTGGTTTCGCTGGAAACTGAAAGGTTAGTCAAACAAGAGAAATTTGACGAGGGGAAAGATAAAGTGAATTTGTTGAGTGTTAAGTCTGCAAGTGAGATTTCTAAGTTGCAGAGTACTATGTAGACTTCTACACAACATATTCATCTAGGTGGTTCAGTGAACAAGATCGGGGGTGCTAAAGTAAGTTATCTTGGATGCTTTAAGGAGACGGTTGGGAGGAACGGTCTTCTTTGGGTGTTTGTCCCCTACAAAGTTAGCAGGTTCTATTATGTTATGTTTATTATCTTCAAGTTTTTATTTTGTATCTAAAGGAAATTATGGATTTTCAAAGCCTTCCCAAAAGTATTATTTGTCTTTGTATTAAAGTAGGGATATTTTATATTTCCTATCGAATTTATGAGTATATGTAAATTATTGTTTATCCAAAGTTTCCACAGTAAAAGTTAGTAGGTTATTCCATATTTCCTTATTTAGAAATAGTATTGTATTTCCTTACAACATTATCAATATCAACCATTAGTATTACTGCAGTTTTATTCTCTTTTATTCCAGCAAAAAATTCTTCTAAGTTACATATTTGCTTAAATAGGGTTTTTTTGTAAATTTTAGTAAAACCCTTAAATACCATTAAAAAACTGTTACAATAATAACCTAGCTTGATTTAATTGTGGCTTAGTTGAGGGGTTTAAAGCCCATACAAAAATAAAGAGTATAAATTATTTTATTTAATCAACCAGAACAAAAATACATTTTTGTCGAAAGGCCTAGTAAAATATAAATCTACTCAGGTATCATTCTATTACACGGCTAAAAGGATTTTGTTTAAATAATTTAAACAGTATTTATAGCCAAGAGGCCGAGAGGCTTATCTCATCCAAGATAACAAGTTAGGGTTAAAAGTATTACTTGAATAAAATGTTATTTTCCATATAACTGTAGTAAACAGATATATAACTTCTTTTAAAAAAAATATATTTTTATTAAAAGTGGTTAACAAACCAAGGATCAAAACCCCTAAAGGCCTTTGCATTAAGAATTAAAATATTAACTGAAAACTACAATAGCCGATACCAAAATATATTTGAAATTAGGTTGTAGCCATCTACCAATTCTTTCTCTTGAATTCATAAAAATAACCGAGTTTATAACTATCGTAGTGGGCTTTCATTTTTAAACATCAAATACAAACCAGCTCTGCATAATACTTTTAGGATTTTTCCAGTAAATCAACAGAAGACAAATCCTATAAAAATCACCATTTAAAATACTTACAAGTCGAGGTTGTAAGGATAACGTTAACAAGTATTTTTCTTTTAAAAACATTTACAGCAAAGTACCCTAGTTTTATCTGAAAGAAAAACATCATAACCCTTAAACGATTTATCCATGATGGAAGAAAGAAAACTCAATAACTAAACAATTTATCAATGCAGGGTTTCTTTCTAAACCTTTTTACAAATTGTTTATAGAGAAGAATTGAAGGTCCAAGAACTGTTTATCAAAACAAAATACAACAAGGCTGAAGGATATAAACGATTTCAAAATATTCACAATACCATAATTTTCTTCACATAAAATTTTTACATTCAGAGCTTCTAATAAAATCCACGCAGACTTATGTTATGTTTTGAATATGGTGCTAAAAAATTGAAGCTTTCATCAAAAGATGCCACTGAGGGAATATACCAAAACGTTTACCATTTAATGGTTGAGCGCTCGAACCCTAGCATTTTCCAACAAGGCCACTCCAAAAATGGATAAGACATTGTAAATTTCACCAAATATCCAAGATTCAAGGCTCATAGGTCTTACCAGAGCCCCGAACGCTACCAAATCCGAATCTCTATGCACCCAGCACCAGCATTTAGAAAACCAGCAGGTTACCTACTAGCCAAACAACAAGATAAAATTAAAACAAATTTAAAATGGCTGATAAAGAAATTATTTATAGTAGTCTAAGTTTCAACCGTGCACAAAAAGGTTAAGAAATAAAATTGTATCGACTTAGTTTTCTGCAAAAATATTTTGGAAGGATCCAACACCATTGGCATGGTGAAACAAAAGACGAACAATGTAGCAGTACAGTCAAATGATGGAGGGGTCGAGAGCCTTCATCTCTTCTCCAACACAAAACACAATAAAAAATGCAAAAGTGCCAAAACCCTAGAGTTCGAAAAGGGCAAAACCCTCATCCAGCTGGAAAGGACCATCCCATCGTACCCATTCATGTGGTCACGTTTAAGACCCCAACAATTTCTCAAGTTGGTAAGGTGTCTCTATTTAGAACTGACTCTAATATTTTTCACAGCATCGGACTCCCTTCTCTGCAGAACTTTCCTCTCGTTCATGCTCACGTTCCTATGGTGACTTCAAAGGATATCGACGAGATAAAAGCTACACTTTCTAAAATGATAAATGGTATGCGATGGATTTACAAAATGGTTGGCACAAGAATTAATAAAAATAGGGTCACAACTGAAGATGCTAAGTATATGGAAAACCAAATGGTTTTCCATGAATAAAGGATAGATGACAAAACTCATGATCTCCATGAACTGATGGGAACAATAGAAATAATAAAAGAGGAAGTTCAAAAGCTAACTAGTATGACCTAGTGCAGCCATTTCTAGGAAACTCTAGCCATTGGTGATTATCAAATGGAAGAACCCTCGGTTTCCCAGTCGACTCGTGGGATAGAAGAAAAGAAAAAATAGGTCTCACCCTTATGTTTGTTTAATGTTTTTTTGTGTATTATTGAATAGTCAGTTTGTCAAACAATACCCTTCAATGGGATTAAGTTACTTTAACAACCAGTCCAAAACTATATATTTTCAATTAGTAGTATATTTACTTTAGTCTCTCTTTTTCTCAATAGCTCAAAATTTTGGCATCATACCTTGTAAGGATGGTTGTGCTCAACCTTTTTATATATATTTTCTTTCTCTAGTTTTTGTTTGAAAACAAAAATTGAACAATACTTGAGGGATTGAAATTGATTAGAAATGAATAGTTAATTATTTTTACTATGAAACCTATTCTTGGTTATGTATTTTTTATTCAATGAATCCATGAAATGAAATCCATTGAGGTTATTCAATCCATCACATGTAGGCAGAGAATCATTAAGACAACCCATCGCACGCACACAAGAGGGCATGCCCGGGTGTCTCATGTTCTAGAATTGCCAACAATTGTAACACTCTCGCAAAGGATAAGGTAATTATTGCTAGCTCATTCGATTAAGGTGGGGGTCTTGTCAACAGAGCCACCTGGGTTGAATTTCCCTTAGGGGTGAGGTACTTGGGAGGAGACACCAAAAAATCCAACCATGCTAAGGGTTGGTGTGGCCCAGGTCGAGTGTGATCCCTAAGGTGACTTTGATGGTGTATATGCCCCTAGTTTTTGGTTCTTAACCAATGGTTCATCGCACAAACCCTAAGTGATTAGAAATCAAACAAAAAAAACACCCCTACAAAGGATATAATCCAATCACTTTAGAGTTTGTAATTCATGAATTTTATAATTTTATCTCTCATTCCAAGAATAGATTCAAGAATTGTAACAATCCTACCATGGATATAATCCAATAATTTTTATTTTGGACTTCATAAACTTAAAAATTATTCTCCTACTCTCATTGATAGGGACCGAAAAGTTCTCCACTTTCCATAAAGAACCTAACAAAATTGAATTTCCCGCAACATATCGAAAAATGCCTCCCAAACCTAAGGAAGGAAAGAAAGAGGGAAAATCCTTCCCACCACCATCGATTAAATATAAAAAATAAGGGGAAAATGGATGGGTGACGAAGTAAAGAACGATCGCATCTTTGACATCTAAACAATACTTACAAGTTTGAAATCGATTACTTGTAAAACAATACTTACAATTCTGAAATCGATTAGAAACGAGTACTTAAGACTTTTTATTGTGAAATCTATTCTTGGTTATGTGATTTTATTAAAATTGTAATTTGGAATTAATCAAATCACAATATTACCATTTAATATATTCAATTCATTAAATGCAAATTCATAAAACATTTAGTTATCTCAAAAAATAACATAAGCATGGGAGATCATAAAATAGGACAAGAACACTGATTTTGTATCAAAGAAAATATGCCATTTGTAATATTCAATGGATTCATAGGAATAATTTGAAATAAACAAACTAGATAAATCATATAGTGGTACTTCAAGAACTTGTTAATATATTGCATTGATACATTGTCTAAATACAACTGCTTTGTCAAGTTTTGTTATTTCAAACTTCATTGCTAATTACATTGATATTGATGAATTATGGTAATAATTGTTATTATTACATCTCATAGAATTATAATGATAATCATAACCATAATAATATTTTCATAGAATTACAATGATGACCATAGTCCTAGAAAGAGAAACAATAGATTTGAATATAGTAAAGGGGAAGACCAACAATTCCTTATATGTAGATATCACCATTAGTATCATTATAAATATTATGTTAACTGATAGGTTATAAATGAAAATTCCCATACAGAGACAAACTCCAATTCAAATAGATTTGTAGTTAAGAATTCGATTGTTGGCCTAAATCTTCCTTCTTGTCTCAACCTGAGGCTCAATAACAACACAATACCAACAAAAGATCACAAGACATCGGCCGGACAGATAAAGCTCAGTCAACAACACTTGTAAGGCAGGCACGGTCTCACTTGAGATATCTTAATGTGTAACTTCCATAACCATGTTTCCGCAGTTGGTGAGGGATTATAATCCCTTGGCGCATATCCAAGGTGCTCGACGGATATAAAGGGATGGAGTCTTTTGCTACGCGATATAGGTACAACTGTGTGCCACAACCAATGCATGACACAACATTTTCCTTAACCACTTAACAACTGGTGCAACTGTGTGGTGCAGCTGATTCCTTGCTTATAATTAATAGTGTGTGACTTATATTGTAAATTAGTAGTTTAACCATGAAATCATACACAACATGTCGACAAGGCTTTAAACATTCACTCATTTATTGATTGGTAATATTGCGGCATACATTCAACATCAACTATAAGAAATACAAAGTAACCAAACATCCACATAAACCTTCAATATTCAACATTGACATCTAAACATCCAACCATTCAGCATACATCAACACAGGAAATAACGTGGAAATCCATCTGGGAAAAAACACCAAGGTGCTCTTCATCTGGAATGAGAAATATAGGTAGCACCTTACAGTCTGTGACTTACAGATCGTTCTTAAGATATGTTCTCAAATATTGTTTCTCTCATGCTCTCTAGTTTATTGCTTCTATCTACTCCTATTGATCCACACACAGCCTGGATAGACTCTTCTACTTACTATCTGCGCACCCAACTGCAGATTAATCCTACTAGAGAGTCTGCACCCTCAACTGCAGATTCATGGCTCAACAACCTTCTACTTTTACTAGACTCCTCTTATGAGTCAACAATGAACTAACATCTTCCTCTAGCTAACTCTTCAAGCTAACACTAAACAATACTTAAGCTAACCATTATATAGAGCAATTTCCTCCTAATTATAGTGTTTAGAAGACCACGCATGGTCGACTGATTACATCTTAGTTATTACAAATGAAAGTAGATACAAAATATCTTCTATTACATTAATTTTAGGCCATACTTGGACGCAAAATTCATGTATTACATTAACCACGGCCATAACTATCCATGGAAACATCTTTTAGTCTGTCTGTACTGGTCATAACTAGCTGCAAAACTTGTCCTTTAGCCTTTCGTTGGTTTGTCCTTCTGCATTCTTCCTTCACTTTCACTTGTCTAGCCTTTACTCTTCTACCTACCTCTTCCATAGACTCAGATCTATCTTTCCTTATCGCAACGATCCTCTTCGCAACTTCCTCTCCTTTGTGCTTATGCTTCTTCCTTTACCTTCTTTTCCTCCATCGCATGCTGACTTTTCCTCTTGCGCTTGCACGTCAGACTCTTCCTTATGCAATTTTCCTGGCCCAACAGGCCCCCAACACTCACATGTGGCTCATCCCAAGCCACTAAGAAAAAATTATTCCTCTACAAAATTTTAGTGTACTTCAAAACTTATGCCTCTGGCATAGGATGCGCCATAGGACCAACCTTGTCCTAAAAATCCTGCAAAATTTGTTGCACGCAGGAAACATCCGCGTTGACCTCCTCAGGTTGCTTAGCCAAATATTCCATGCAATTGGAACTGATATGTTTCAATGGTCCTACTTCTAATTCCTGTGTGATGTGTTGAAGCTTCTGCTATGCATGATGAATAAGCCCTGTAACTCATGTTGCTTCCGACTGGTGTGTTGCTACTTCATCATTCCTAGTTCACTCTTCAGCATGGAGAGCTTGGACTTCCTGATGAATCTGCTTTACCTTGGCGATCTTTGTAATCTTATCCTTAAGCAATAGCTTTTTCATCTCTACCTTTACTGTGGTTATTTTCTCATCAGCTTGCTGTGCATATTCCTTGATATTCTCCATGGTATCATCCTCCAGAAGTGCATCCCACATCATGGAAATGGATTCAAATTCCTTAGTGCAGATCTTTTCTCCTTGGTTTATCCTTGCAAGAGCTTCATATGTTGTTTTGTTACACTTTTCAAGCACCTCAGGAGGTGTGCTTGGTGTCTGTCACGCTTATAACTCCTCGACCTGTTTCCTCAGGTCTGTAGCAATCCAGGACAAGAATGCTACCTTTGTGGTTATGTCTGCATCTTCTTGGCCTTATTCTAAATGAAACTCTATGACTGCTTCCTTAATGGCTTCAATAATTGTAAGCCGACTCTGCTCTCTAGCCTCAACTTCCTACTCCTTTTCTCAAAAGAGAGTATTCCACTCTTTCACCTTTGTTTTCTACTTGGTTTCCTAATACACAAGAGCATTCTTGAGGATCTGTATCTCAGTTGCAGTCGCATACTACACAGCATTGACTTCAGCTAGAGTAATTTTAGAGAATTCCATATATAGCATCTCAAACCCATGTACAACATCATCAAACTCAGGTGTCCCCATCTCCATTACTCGCGCCTAGATGTCTATTTTTACTGGTGGAAACAATAGCAGTCTTACTAGTGTGTCATTAGGTTCCACGCCATAAGTCTCAGCCTCGACTATGCTTTTGATCTCATTGATAGCCTCAGTTAGGTCATTGATATGGTCCACTAGTTTGTCAGTCAGTCATAGTTGTTTCTTACATATACATTTCAATTTGGACTTGGTCACTTCTACAATGGAATCGGACAAGAAGCTTATGTCCTCCTCAGCCAAGTTGATCATGTTAGCCAATTTGTCTGCTTTTCGCTTCTTATGCTATGATTGATGATGCTCTGTGTTGTTCACCTCTTCCTGGGCCTTTTACACATCCTCATCAGTAGGTGTGCCTTTGGATTCATCATCATCATCATCTTCTTTTCTATGCTCACAATCGTCATCATCGTAGATCGACAACTGATCATCTTGGTCGTCACCATCGTCATTTATTTTCCCATCATCTTGGTCATGAACCTAACTATTCCCTTGGTTTTTTCCTTGGCCCTCACCTTGGATACTTCCTTGGTCGTCTCCTCCATAGTTTCCTACTTAATCTATCTTCTCCTCGACTAGGCGGTGCCATTCTGTCGGCCAGTATAGACAACAGCATCCACATCGGCATTAGTGATCATAAACCCCTCCTGATGCACTTGCTTGGTCTGAACCTGTCACAGCTCCAAGATAACATTGTGGACACCATCTTGGAATTTTATGAAGTCAAGTATTTCTGCACCATCGTGGCCCTTACTCTGTGTGACTGCCTTATTACAACGTCCAATTTCTGGTCATGCAGAAAGAAATCGATGTTATTATCAATCTTGTGAATCTTGTCATCCTTTTTCTCCCAAAGGTTCTGATACTTTGCACCAAGCCAAATCACTAGGACCTCCATTGGTTGGTATTACGGTGGTTTGGACCACATAACAATGGAAAGAAGAATGAGCAGCCAAGAGTAGTGGAATTTAGCCTTAGGTTCATCCTGTGCCTGCTCTGCATCATCTATGAGTTTATTTAAGAGGTAATGTGACCAGTGAATATTACGCCCATCGCACACTACTCTGTGATTTCTATTTCCCTAGCGGTGCACACATTGGGTCTCATATTGTGCAATAGCTTGCAAGATAATATTTTTTTTGCAAACCTTACCATGTTGTTCTCAATAGGGGCAATGAGTAATCCCCTTCCTGTGTGCTGAAGATTATACTTTTGCATCATATTGGTCGTATCTTTGTTTGGGCATAGGTATGGAATAGGGTTTCCTTTGACCTTCAGCAAAATCGTTATCGACGAGATGAGCTCGACGTCGACAAGTTAGGGTTGATCAAGCCATAAAAATCCTTTGTGAAAACAAACAAGGATTTGTCTCACAAATGCGGTTACTTACATGCTCCAACCAAAGTGCGGCATGAGCAGCAAGTTTAACAAGCCCGTGCTATTGACACCACTTGTTCACTTCATTGCCACTAAGAATTGGGGATGAGGTGGCTCGAATGGAAGTGTAACCATGTAGTTTTTCCTTTCTAAACCCACCTACCTGTGGGTGTCAACATCCTCAAACTGCATCTTGGTGAGATTTGGCAATATGTCCATCGACAGGGGTACACCATTAGGGATTTGAGGTGTTGCTAAGTAGGAATGTGTTTTTTTGGGAGTGTCACCTTTTGTGTGTTGGCCCTCCTTGGCTGGAAATAATGTGGAAATTCCTCCTCTTCTACGGTGGCACTAGCGTCTCTGCAGGGTGGTGAGTCTGGTGTGTCCTCCTCTGGCATGTCCTCAACAGGATTATCCGCAACGTCCTTAGCCTTGCATTTCTTTTACATCTTCAAACTGGACAATTTTGGATCCTATCTTAGTGGCATGACTATTCATGGACCTACAATGGGTAGAGTCTAAATGAGGTTCAGCACAGGGCCCAAGCCAGAGGATGGAAGAGGGGTCGAACCGGCAGTAGGAACAGTTTGCGAGTTTCTTCACACCATTTTCTATGGTTCTTGTTCTGGATGATGTACTTCCTTCGATCGGATAGGAAGAGGCGACGATTACATATGATAGCTCACTAGCACTGGAAATCTCTATGACCATGGGTTTCGCCTCTGTCAACTCTCAGCTCTAGTTCTCTCTTCTTCACTGGGTGCAAGTAACCTGAAACATGATGATGAAGCTCGTAATTATATAGGTGTGTTCATGACTCATGTGATCATTGCAATGGAATATTTATGTTGTGTCAATCACATGGGCTTCTCGATCGACGCATTCCTCATTAACTCGTATACTCAAGTTTTGAGTTGTACCTTTCAGCACAGTTATGGAAGTTATGACGAGGATGACTGATGGGACCAAAAATCATGCCGTCATTCTCCTCATATCTCATCAAATTAATGACACTTCACTGTCATAACTTCCTAAATAGTTTCCAAATATTTTCACTATAATGTCCTCCATCTTGTCGTTCCCTCTTTTTACTAAGCTTTTCCTTCTTCTGTCGCAGATGTGCAACAGAATAGTTTCCTTTCTTCCTTCTCTATTTTTTTTCATGTGACAAAATTTACCCAAGCATGTCATGACCATCACAGTAAGGTTTCAGGTGACTGCCATTTACCATATCTGTGACATATGTCCCATCCAGTTTCTGCAATTTTACTTCATCCACGTCAATGATGTGAACAATAAAATATGGACCTAGCTAATGTGTTTTTAACTTTCTTGAATGTTTGAAGAATTTGTTGTCATATAGAAACACAAGTCCTCCAACTTTTAATGGCTTAATCCGGATATGGTGATCATTCCATGCTTTCTACCTCTGCTTCTCGACAGTCTGATGTAATCCTACGACAAAGTGTTCCTCTTCCATCTGAATGAGCTGTGACAATATTTGCTTGACAACATATTCGCTGGTCATTTTCGTCAGTGTAGCAATCCTTATGCTCAGCACAATGTACTCCATTGGCATAATAGCTTCCTAGCCATACACCAGTCTAAATGGGGTGCGCCCTATCAATCACTTGCAAGTTGTGCGATATGCCAATAGCATGACTGATTCTTTATGATCCCATTCATCTCAACACACATTACATACTTTCTTTAATACGTTCTCCATAATATTGTTGAAGGCTTCAACTATTCCATTCACTTGAGGATGAGAGGGTGTTGTCTTCTTATGTTAGATCTGGAACTCTACAGTAAGCTCAGCAATCATTTTGTTAACAAAATGCATACCTTGGTCTCTTTGTAGAATTTTCAGACAGCCAAATCTGGTCACCACATTTTCAAATAAAAAATTCACCGCAGTCACAGCAGTGCAATCTTAATAGGCGTGGCTTGAGCCCATCTGGTTAAGTAGTCTGCTGTAGTGATGATGTAGCACACGCCATTCCTCTTCCCTAGTAGACTGGTTGGTCCAACGAAATCAACATCCCATTTTTCAAATGCTTGAAATGTTATCTATGGCACAAGTGGCATCTCATCGCAACGTGACGGTTTTCCTGTTCTCTGGTAGATATCACAACACCAACAGAAATTCTTAATGTCCATATGTATGGTTGGCCACCATAAGACTGCTTGCAATATCTTTTGCATAGTTTCTTTTCCAGCATAATGTCCTCCTGCAACACTGGCATGTGCTTCACTCATTACCCATTGTTGTTCATAGCCAAAGGTGCACCACCGTAATATCTCATCCGCGCACAACTTGTACAAATGTCCCTCAATCAACGTATAATCAGCAGCTCTGACAACCAGATGCTTCTTCTGGTTAGTGGAGAAACCTTTAGGTGCATTACCTGTGCTCAGGAAGTGGATGATGACGATAAATTCCTTATTTTGATCATCCATCATGTGGATCGCAAATAGTTGCACGTCAGGCAGGTTATCTTCCAAACTGGTTGGTTCTCCACCACTTTCTATCCTCGATAGGTGGTCAGGTCTGACATTCAATTGATCAAGTTTAACAATGAATTCAAAGTCAAATTATTCAAACAGGAGGATCCATCGACAGATCTTCCACCCCAACACTGGCTTGTTTACTAGGTATTTTAAAGCCGAATGATCAGTGTACATTTTGAAATGTCCACCCACAAGTAATGTCAAAACTTCTGCAATGCATATACCATGGTGAGTCCTTCTCTTTCTGTCGTCGGTTAATTCTTCTCTATCGTCAGCAGTTTCCTACTAGCAAAAGAAATAGGGTGGTCAAGCGCACCCTCTCCTGGTTGCATCAAGAATATGCTGACCACAATAGATGATGCATTGACATGAACATGGAACTCCTTTGTCTAGTCTAGAAACACAAGTATTTGCGTTGTTGCCATCTTGTTCTTTAACTTATATAGGATTTATTGACAAGGTTCCATCCACTAAAACTTTGAATATTTCTTTAACAGTTTCTCCATAGGTGCAGTTATCTCTACATATCCTTTGATAAACTTCTTGTAGTAGCTTGTCTGTCCTAGCACTGATCTGAGTTGCGTGATAGATGTAGGTTGTGGTAAGTCAAGGATAATCCCAAATTTTGCTGGGTCAACCAAAATTCCATCGCAACACATAGCGTGACCCAATAGTATACCAAATGGTGCTCAAAAAATACATTTTTGGAATTAAGCACAATCTGATACTGGCGACAGCATCCCAGCATTATGCGCAGATTCTCAATATGGTCTCTTACTAGACCAAACACAGTCCAATCATCAAAGTAGACTTCAAGAAATTTATGAATAAAATATTTAAAAGCAGAAATACTATTCTAGAAAAAATAGCAGGTGAATTCTTGAGTCCAAAGAGCATTACCGTATACTGGTAGCATCCCCATTCTATGATGAATGTTGTTTTCTGGCGATCCTCCTTCACAATTCTAACTTGATGATAGCCAGAGAATTCGTCAATGAATTAATACAGATCTTTCCCTCTGACACTTTCCAATACTTCATTTGTGAACGATGTTGGGAATGGATCGTGCAGGCATGCATAATTCAGTTTCCTTAGGTCGACACAGATACTGACTTCACCTATGGTTTTCTTATCCTGGATCACTATAGGGATGATCCACTCTGATTCCTCAACAGGTTCAATGATTCCTACGTCAATCATGCGATCCAACTCTGCTTTTACCTTTTCTTTATATCTTGGATTCAACCAATAAGGTTGTTGTTTGACTGGCTTAGCATCTAGTTTAAAGGGTATTTTCATCTCCCCCAGGTCATCGATTATTCCCTTCATCTTTGAAAAGTTGGTAGGGAATATATCTTGAAACTAATGTAGCAAGTCTATGATCTTCTTGACTGTCTCATTGTCCTAATAATATCCTATATTGCCAAACTTTGGGTTCTTTGGTGAGCCAACATTTACTTTCTTGATTTTTAGCGGCTTAAGGAACTGGTTGCCTGAAATACCACTTCCTTCGACTACGTGGGTAAGCTCTGATTCTGGTATGTTTATGTTAGTGGGGTCATCATCTAGGTCTCTAGTAATATTGTAATAGGCCATCCATTGTTGGATAATTGTGCTGCACTTGTGGGAATCTTCCTCCTCGACAGGGATTTCAGCAAATATCTTTTCCTTTATCGTTTGAAGCGCATCATCAACTGTAGGTTTCTCATCAACAAATTCAAATGTGTGCATGAACTATTTAGCTACCTGTTCCCAATCCTGAGTTCCTTGTCATAACTCCATATATCTATACCAGCTTCGAGGTGCCATTTCCAATGTGTGAATGAAATGATGGGCCCATTCCTATTGTGGGTATTCTACAAATGCGGCGCAACACTTATTTATGTGCTCTACAGGGTTTGACAGCCCTGTGTACTTGTGACTCACGGTGGTGAATTCTTCATTGAATATGACTTCCATCAATATTCTGCACTGTGGCCATTCTGATATGGACTGCTTATGTGTACCCCACCATCTAGCGGGCGTAGATTTTAGTACATGGTCTAAAGAAAACAAGCGCTGCGACTCTGTTGAGAGTACTTCAAAATGATTTAGGAAGGTCACAAGGTTAGGTAAACCCTCATAGGTGGGAATCTCTCGTAACTCATTCTCCACCCATCACACAAACCTTGTAATTCTGCCGCACCTCCTCATAGAGACCTCATGCAACCAGTTTCTCCAATTCTCCAAGGCCTCCTCAGAGTTGGAGGTGCATGAACTAGCACTCCTCTAGCTCAAGTTTCCATCCGCTGTCGGATTGATATAATCTTCTTGTAGGGAAGTGACATTGTAGATCTAGTCAAGATAATCACCTTGTTCCTCATGATAGACAAGCTCAACATATCTTTGTCCCTCCAATGGATCAATGGAAGACACTATCCTCATCTCATTATCCTCGAATGAGAGTATCCTTTTCTTGAAATTTATAATGGTTTCATTATCTATGGACCAACCTATCCCCAGTAGCACGGGATATGGGTCTCTATCATTGACAATGTTAATGATTTCAAAGTCTGCAAATGTGTGTAACCCCTCAATGTCAATAGTGACTTGAATCAACCTACCAATTGGTAGAACCTTCGCATTATTTTCAAGTCGCAACTGGACACGAGACCAGTCCAAGCACGGCTTTCCCATACTTTCCCAAGTTTGTCACACCAAAATATTGATATATGAGCCTAGGTCTAAAATAATGTAATCCATGTCATAATCGCCTATCTACGTAGTCATTCTTAACTCGCGCCCAGATTTTAATTTCTTATTGACCTATTTAACTCTACTTTATAGTTGCAACTCCTCTCGGGTTTCTTCTGACAATGCTTGTAGTTTTGCGATAGCATCTTTACCCTAAATTAGTGGTAAGCAACTCGACAAAAATGATTTGAGCTTACTAACCTTATCTAGGACCTTCTTCTAGAATATCTGCTGAAATCATTCAGGAATCTCCCTTACTTCAGCTGACGTCGATGGTTGTTCTGGATCCACAAACTCTGGTCGCACGTCCAAAAAGACTTGCTTCTATTTTTTAGTGGAGAGTGAATTTGTAGTGGTTGACTCGGCATCATCTCCACCCGATCCCACTCTTTCACCTGAGAGTGTCCCTTTGAAGGGTGGATTAGTCCCTTCAACACAATTGCCATCTCATCCTACTCTCCCACTTAAGAGTGAACTAGAAACTGCTCATGTTTATACAGTGAGATTACGAAAATCTAGACAAGAGGAAGTCATGTACATTTGAATAGGACCCCCTATAAGTAATGAATTTGTTTCCTTTGATTGGAGTAATCTAACAGAACCTCATCTCCCTTCGTGGGTTCCTTTCCAGATAATTGTCATAGTTGATAGAAAGTATGTATTCAACATTGTTTTTGATGAAGGGGTCATTGTTAGTGTTTCATCCTAAACTATTTAGAAATCTATACGTTCTCCTAAACTTGTTTCTACCCCTGATCACATAATGGATTTTAATAGAATACCTACTAAACCTTTGGGGATCCTTCCTTGGTTACCTATCACCTTAGGAGGGAAAGTTGTTTCCGCCAATGTTATTTTGGTCCAAGGTCCTTTGGATTTCAATGTACTCTTTGGTTGTGATTATGTTTACGCAATGAAAGTTGTAGTGTCCTCACTCTTTGGGGTGATGTATTTTCCCCATGACAAGAGGATCATGACCATTGATCAACTATCATTTTTTAAACATTATGGCATGATTTCTAGTCATCAGACTTCCCTAGATGTTCCAAATATTTTACTAGTTTCTTCCCCTTATAGTTGGGGGACATGTCTTTAACCTATGGGAATTATACTGGAGTTATTCTGGAATCTTCTTATGTTTGGGGACACAATACCAAACTCTGGACATCATGTTTAGTAGGAATTGGTTCCAATCATAGTTTACTTTTGGTTTCAAGCTTGTGTAAAAATGAAACTGACCTCAAGCAGAGTTTAGCTTTGGTTTCATGCTTGTGTAAAAATGAAACCACTCTCAAGCATAGTTTACCTTTGGTTTTAAGCTTGTGTAAAAATAAAAACTAGTCTCAAGCATGGTTTACCTTCGATTTCAAGCTTGTGTAAAAATGAAATCAACTACAAGCATAGTTCATGTTTTGTGTCAAGCTTGTTAAAAAATGAAATAGATACCCCTTGCTTTAAGTAGAGTCTTTCACTAGGATTTGGACTTGAACCTTTATTTCATCTTCCTATGTCATTCTTTCCTTTTTATTCTTTTGTCTCTGGTGAACCTTTTCCTAATAGTAACCAAGAGTTATTTGGGTGAAGCAAAAGAGTAGGAAGATGAAACAAATCTTAGGGGCATGTATCCAACCTATGAACATTGTACTAGAGTTAAGCCACTAGATTTTGTTGATAATGCTAGGGGAGATTTCCAATCTCTAGATATCATGTTGGGAATGAACCTTATTCTGAGCATAGTTCATTTTCTATTGCAAGCTTGTTAAACAACAAAGTAGATAGAATGAGAATTCTTCTAACCTTTCTTCAATCTTGTTAAAAACAGTAATATGTGTCAATATTAATTTTTACATTTTTGTTCTCTAGTTAAAACATGAAAAGTGATTTGAGCTTAATGTTTCCATTTTCATGCTTTAGATTCAGACATGAAAAAGTTTCTGAGTGCTTTTGATACCATCATTGTGCTCATTAAAAACCTAGTAAAAAGGAATCAAGCTTAGTCTTTGTTCTTTCTCACACTCATTAATAAATGAGAATAAGTTACCAAGTACACTTTTATCGCGTTTTTAGGATCGTAAAACCTGTTACAAAAAAAGATCCCCCTAGAGTTTTCTTTAATCTATTTTCGAACTCTCCAAGTAGGAAAAGATTGCCAAGAAAACTTGTCTCTTCCACTCTTGTCAAACTATTTGAAAGGTCTTCTTTTTTGATAGGTTACCCCTTTTTCAAACAATTTAAACTATTTATGAAAAAGGAATACCTTAGTCAACGAATGACTAAGAGAGTTCTCCTAGGAATTATTTTACACTTTTTCAGGATTAGGGGACTAATTTTATGAAAAATACACCTCAGAGTCTTCTTTTGAGTATTTAAGACTCTCTAAATGTGAAGAATCATAGAGTTTAACTTTTTCGAACTCCTAAAATTAAACATAAAATGGCCCATGTGGGAATGAACCCTTCCTTCCCCAAGTTTGTAAAACATATAAGCTTGGACTCATCAAAGATGAGATATATGCATCTATTATCCTCCTCAAGTTCATTAAAAAAAGGGTACTCATCCATTATGATGGGGGTTAGCGACTAATAAGCCAAGTCTATCTCTAAAAATATTTATGGAATCTTGTGTTTCCTCTGAACATGGAATATGTTTGTGTCTCATCATACAATTGGGTAATATTCTTGTCTACAAGTCATGCCAAGTCTATGAGTCATCATGCTCCTTCAAGTCATTTGAAGAATGCTACAGTCATTTTCACATTATGTCTTGGAATTTTCCTCATTGATTCAATGCTTCCAAGTCACTTAATTTTGTTTCATTCAATGTTCAAAGAACGTATACCTAATTCAACCTCTACAATATCGTCAACCTTTAATTATCTGTGCCAGTCTATACTCATTTGATTAATTATTTCACATCACTTTCCTATATTAGTTTCATGTCAATGATGTGGGATTCATCATAGCCCTCCCTTGATGAGTCTATTCATGTCAACGTCAGCACATCATCCAAGAATTGGGCTTAGAAACCACCTTAGCACCTTGGTACCTGCATGCCTAAATGGTAGGTTTCCTTGTAGGTGACAACATGTTTTTATCATTGCCCTCTTATTGAATGATTTCATGAATGTTCGATGTCAACTCATATATTCAAATTCATCGTTATGTATTATGATACCTTGGGAATCATTGTCATCAATGGTGATCTCCCTCACACTTGTTAATTGTTTCATCAGTAACCGGTAATCAAGTGGTTTCTACCAAGTTCGACTTCAACTCCTTATATTAACATGGTTAGATTCATGTCTATCCAGGATCAGGTAAAAGACCTTGAGTTGTTAGGATTTCTTTTTAGCATACCTAGGTTGCAATCATGTTTTTTTAGTAGGTACCCACATTGACACTATGTTGGTAACCTCATTGATGTATAGTCACACATATACACCTTGTATTGGTCATGGTCGTCTTATTGTCTCATCATGGATCTACTTTGTATTCTCATAGTGATGATTTTGTTCAGTCATTTAGGTACGGATCCACGTTGTATGTCAGTGGCCATATCCTTCGTTAGTACTATCATGGATCTACAATGTATTGATCGACAACCATGTTTTGAGTTAGTTCATTCGGAGAATGGGTATTCCCACCTCAAGTTCGTTGTGCATATTGTTTAATGTTTGCTTGTAGCTCTTCTCCAGTTCTATTTCAAATATCCCTATATATTTATATCCATTAAAGTGTTTCAATCATAAGTCTCTATTTCTGACCTCACACTTTAGGGGATATCTGTTACACCTAAAATTGTCACACCATGTACCATTGAGGGTATTCAAGTAATATCACCGTAAGAAACATGATGTTTGTACCTCCCAAGGGTGTTAGGACCCTTTCTCATTATGTTGGTCCCTTCCCTACTCACACTTGGAAGAAAATACAATAATTTAGGGGTTGAATTTTTTCCCCATGATAGTATATCTAGGGGGGTATTTCCCTCCTTGAATTCCTTCGTGTAAGAAAAAATCCCTAATTTTCACTCTGTACACAATTATAGAGGAGAAAAGTTCCAAGATTTGACAAAATACCGAGATTTTTGAGATAAGATTTGAGGGATATTTTCAAGGGATTGATCCATCCTTCAAACCTTATCCTCATACTAACCTACGTAAGCTTAGGATCCCTTGATCCACTTAGTCATCCATCAATCCCAATGTCTCTTTTAAGAGGATTATCCTCCCTCACCTATATAATGTAATGTCCCCATTTTAAAATAATTGCATAGTGGGAAAATTCCATCAATCCTACTAGTTCCCTAGGTTGGGTGGAAACATTGGGAAGTTAATAAGGGAGCTAATAAATGATGTTTAGACATTAGAAGGAATAAAATATTATTTAATAAGTTTAATTAAATGAATGCAATTAAAGAATGAAATGGCTAGGAAAAAAGGAGACTATGGGGCCCACTCAAGCTAGAATTCTTATGTTAAATGGCATCCAACTCTTGCAATCTCAATTATACGGAAAGCCTAATGTTTTGGATGGATTATAAGGTAAATATAATTTTCCATATACTTAATAGGTAAAATTTGGGATGAAGTGTAACTTACATGAGCAAGGAAGAGCCAAATGGGGAGTTTCATGGACACTTGGCTAGATTCCCCTTACATTTATGACATCTATGACACCAATGATGGAGATTCTATGAAAGCTATGACACAAGTCAGATCTGAAGGCTGAAATATGACATCTATGACATGTCAGGTTGAAATAGAGCATCCAATAGAGCTCTCATGTTATTCTGAGAATCCCAATGGGTTCCTACTCAATTTGGGAGAACATGGAAGGTGAAGAGAGAGGCCACATGGCATAGCACGAGCAGCCACACCAATTCGACTTGGCTCTGGTTTATGGATTTATTTGGAAGCTAAGGAGACCATTAATTTTCATAAAATATATGTAGCAGCCATGAGAAGGATCCTTTTGATAAGTTGTGAAATATGTTGTTGTGAAGAGGCAGATCTAGTGAGTGACTAGTTCATGCTTGAGCCAACTTCAAGGGTGAAAGATTCCCATCATAATTGGTGATTGGAGAGGCCACTCAGGTCTTTCAAGGAGATTCAATGGAGTTATAATATACAGGTTCATATACAGAATCTCATGGACACTTCAGGATTCAGCTCATTCCCCCTCCCATCTCACATTATTTCACCATATTTCAGCCCAGTGGAGTGAGGTGCACTTGGTGAGCCATTTATCTTTTTGAGGGAGATCCTCTTGCTCCATAATTTTGTATTATGATGTAAATACTATTCTCTCTCTTTTCATAAATTTATCATGTCAAAAGGCCAATATATCTTTGTTTATGTATTTGTAACTTCGGAATGTATTCTTCTATGTATCTTATATATTGTAACCTGATGTTTATTCCGGGATGTTTCTATTATATATTTGAGTCATGTTGTCATGCCCCGATGTTCTGATCGGGAGGATTAATAATGTAAACAAGTCTTGTCAATTCATTGTTAAAGTCCCCACAGTTTCGGGGCACTAGAGTTATTATACACTCATTAAGATGTAGGCTCTAGTAAGTAATTGTTAAGTTGGGCCGACATGATTGAGTGCACTTCAAGTGAACGGAAGAATATAAATAGAGAGTGAGAGTCTCTCTATTTATCACTTGCAACACATCACTCACTTACTCAAGTGTAGCGCATTAGTGAGGAAGGAAATACTGGGACTAGACAAAAGAAGAAGACTACTACTGTCGGGAGTGCATCTTACTGTTTTTGGGGTCTTACATCTTGTCGTGATTCTATCTTTGAGGAAGTTGTGGGGTTTTCTCCATTTATGGTTTCCCCGATAAAAAACATTGTGTTCATTGTCTCTTGTGTTTGATTGCTGTACTTGTTATTCTCTCAGTAAATATCCTAACATAATGCTAGCTTAAATGTTGAAAAACTAACATGGTATCAGAGCTAACCTGAGAAGAAGACAATGTGCAGCTGCGGGAACTAGGGCTTCCTATTTTGTGGACCTTCCTCCACAAATTTTCAGAAAAAGTAAGGTGGAACAACTCTCCTCCTTAGGGCGCATCTTTCTGTCGAAATAGAATCCAATTCTGAGGTTTTTCAGTTTTGGACCTGTCACTGGGGTCAGAAATTAGGGCTTTTTACAGAAGAGGAATTTTTCAGTGAGCCTAGGCCTGGATTGATATCCTCCCCAAAATCAAAGTTAGGGACAAATTTCAAGGCATTTGGGTGGACAGAACTCTGGAAAAGAAAAACCCTAGCTTGCTCCTGAACCAGCTCTGCAGGATCTCAGCTCAAGTTTCAGATCCGACATCTTGAACTTGGTAAGATCTAAAATATTTTTGTATTTCCATTTGAGTTTCTCATTTAAAATGTCTCATCATGCCAAGCTTGATGAAAAGCTTGAGGGGGCTGATAACTTCTGAGCCTGGAAGTATAGGATCTCCCTAGTCTTGGAAGAGAATGAATTAGACTCCTACATTCATGAGGAGGTTCCAGTTCCAGAGGGAGATGAGGCAAAGGCCTTACATAATAAGAATATGGTTATGGCAAAGAGGATCATTGTTGATTCTATTAAGGATCACCTTATCCCACAGGTGTCCTCTCTCAAGACACCTAAAGCTATGTTTGATTCCCTAACCAAATTGTTTGAAGGAAAGAACATCAATCAGAAGATGACCCTAAGGAACCAACTGAAGAATGTGAAGATTCAGAATGTAGAAACTATCCAGTCTTACTTCACAAGGGTTTCTCAGATCAAGGAACAATTAGAATTTGTTGATGAAGAAGTGGAAAATGCAGAGATTGTGATGACTACTTTGAATGGCCTCCCTAGGTCATGGGATGCTTTCATTCAAGGAATCTGTGCTAGAAAGAAGTTAGTCAAATTCAGCAGACAATGGGAAGAATGCTCTCAAGAAGAAGCTCGGATAGCAGCTTGAGAAGAGAAGATGGGAAGTGAAGACCAATCTCTTACAGTACGCTCCAAGTCTCACTCCAAGTCAAGCAAAAGGAAACCTCATGGCTCTAAAGGTAAGCGTTCTTGCAAATATAATACTAGAAGAGATATGTCTAGGGTCATATGCTATGCTTGTGATGAAGCAGGACACTTTGCAAAAGATTGTCCTAACAAATAGAAGATAGTGAAGAAGAGCAACAAAAGAAGACATCATGCTCATGCTGCATAGGTTGATGAACCATCCAGAAAGAGATCCAGATATGAAAGTGAAGATTCTTCAAGCGAGGATGAATATGTTCTGATATCAGCTCTCACAGGTAACATTACTCATGGAAGTGATGATTGGCTCATAGACAGTGGGGCTTCCAAACATATGACGGGATTCAAGGAATCTTTTATAAGACTGTTAGAACATTAATCACCTCACAAGGTGAAACTAGGAGATGACTACCAATATCCAATAAAAGGTAGTGGGGAATCTTCATACAAGCTAGACTCTAGTAAGTCTCTAACAATGAAACAAGTATTGTTTGTGCCAGGACTGAAGAAGAACCTTCTATCCATTTCAGCATTGGATGCAAAAGGAATGCGGGTGGCATTCATAGATGGTCAAGTCATCATGTGGCCAAAAGGAAAGACTATCAATGATGCAGTAGTGATTGGAGAACAAGAAGGAGGCTTGTACAAATTGAAGGGCCATCCAGAGCAAGCCTTGATCCATGACACAGTAGACCCAAATGAGCTTTGGCATAGAAGACTTGCACATGTGCATTACAGAGCACTACCTATTGCAAGTAAAGCTGTCGAAGGTCTTCCAGAAATTCAAGCAAAACATGATGGGGTCTACAAAGGATGTGCGAAAGGAAAGAATACAAAGAAGACATTTCCAAGTAGTGAAAGCAAAGCCAAAAGCATTCTAGAAATCATCCACTCCGATGTATGCAGTCCTATGTCATCAAACTCACTTAGCGGGTATGCATACTATGTTTCTTTTATTGATGATTTTTCTAGAAAGACATGGATTTACTTTATGAAAAACAAAGATGAAGTATTCAACAAGTTCAAGGAATTCAAAGCCTTGATCGAAAACCATACTGAAAAGAAGATAAAGACCGTTCGATCAGATAATGGTGGAGAATTCACTTCAAATGAATTCAAAGAGCTATGTAAAGAATCAGGGATTAAGAGGGAGTTGTCCACTCCTTATAATCCACAACAGAATGGAATTGCATAATGGAAAAACAGAACTATCATGGAAAATGGAAGAGCTATGCTTCATGATCAAGATCTACCTATGCATCTTTGCGCTGAAGCTGCTAGAACAGCAGTGTATGTGAAAAACCGTACTCCACATAGAGTACTTGAGAACAAGACTCCTGAAGAAGTATTCTCCGGCAAGAAACCAGAAGTCAACCATCTCAGAATATTCGGCTGTCCCGTGTACATACACATTCCAAAAGAAAAGAGAACAAAATTAGATCCTTCAGGAAAGAAGGGTATATTTGTGGGATACTCTGAAACCTCGAAGGCTTACAGAATCTACTTCCCAGGATATAAGAAGATTGACATCAGCAAGGATGTGACATTTGATGAAGGCATAGCTTACATCAAATCCAGAAAGAGACCTGCTGAAGAACCTGAAGAAGTGAAAGCAGAAGTACCCAGAATTCATGACACAATCATGGACAAAGAAGCTCAAGAAGAAGATCGAGAGTTCGAGGAACCACAAATACCTGTAGATCCACCTCTGGAGAAGAATCCTCATAAGAGGAAAACTACTTGGGTACGTGAATTTATCCAAGGTGCAGAAATATATGGGGCTCCAGAAGAGAATCACAGATAAAGAAAGAGAACCAGATCAAATTTCGGGTATGTAGCTTTACTATGTGATTTCATTGATAAAGAACCTTCCAGTTATGAAGAAGCGGCAGAACAGAAAGAATGGAAGGATGCTATGATCAAAGAATACCAATCGATCATGAAGAATGATGTTTGGGATGTTGTCCCAAGACCAAAAGAGAAGTTAGTTGTCACTTCAAAATGGATCTACAAGATCAAGCATGCTGTAGACGGTAGCATTGAAAAGTATAAGGCAATATTTGTAGCTCGAGGATTCTCTCAGAAAGAGGGAATAGACTATGAAGAGACCTTTGCACCTGTAGCCAGGTATACTTCTATCAGATCAGTACTTGCTCTGGCTGCGGTGATGAAATGGAAGATACACCAGATGGATGTCAAGACTGCCTTCTTGAATGGTGTAGTAGAAGAGGAAGTGTATGTAGAACAGCCACTTGGATTTGAGACACATGACAGAGAGTCTCATGTATACAGATTGAAGAAAGCCCTATATGGTTTGAAACAGGCACCTAGGACATGGTATAGCAGGATTGATAGATTTCTATCCAGTTTGGGCTTTACCAAGAGTAAAGCAGATTCCAACCTTTACTACAAGGTTGAATATGGAAACCCAGTGATGCTCCTACTGTATGTAGATGATCTATTTGTGACAGGTATAGATGGGTTGATTGCTGATACGAAGAGAAATCTTGCTGCTGAGTACGAGATGAAGGACTTGGGAATGATGCTTTACTTTCTAGGTATGGAAGTGTGGCAGAGTACAGATGGAATCTTCCTTGGACAAGGGAAGTATGCAGTAGAGATCCTAAAGAGGTTTGGGATGATGGACTGCAAGACTATGGCCACACCTATGGCATCAAACCTGAAGCTATTGAGTGATGCTTCATCAGAGTCGGTTGATGCTACGATGTATCATCAGATGATTGGGTCATTGATGTACCTGATGAACATGAGACCAAACATTTGCTTTGCTGTGAACACCTTGAGCCAGTACCTGACAGATCTGAGAAGCGTTCACTTGATTGCTGCAAAGCATATTCTGAGGTACCTGAAGGGTACAATTGATTATGGGCTCAAGTACGATGCGAATCAAAAGATTAACCTAGAGGGTTATGTTGATTCAGATTGGGCAGGCAGCTCCATCGATAGGAAGAGTACTTCAGGATGTTGCTTCAGTATGGGATCAGGTGTGATCTCTTGGTTTAGCAGGAAGCAATCCTGTGTGGCACTGAGTACAGCTGAAGAAAAGTATGTCGCAGCTTGTTCAGCTAGTTGTGAGGCAGTATGGCTACGGAAGCTACTGTCTAATATATTTGATCTCCAGTTGGATGCTACTTGTATACATTGTGACAACCAAAGTTGCATGAAGTTGTTAGAGAATCCAGTGTTCCATGACAAGTCGAAGCATATCGAGATCAAGTATCACTATATCAGGGATACGGTGCAGAGAGGAGCAGTGAAGCTCCAGTATGTTGTGACGGAGGAACATATAGCTGATGTATTGATGAAGCCATTGGCTAGGCTAAAGTTCGAGTACTTTAGAGAGAGACTTGGTGTTCTCTAGATTGAGGTTCCCTCCAAGAGAAAGTGATGAGACCCATAGCCATTCTGACATGGTGAGAGGATTGGTTCCTTCCATAGTCAGATGTAAGGGCTGAGCCATTCTATCATGGTGAGAGGATTTAGTTCCTTCCATGTCAGATATGAGTGCTGACTGCCATTCTGGGAATGGAGGCACCTGTTCAGTTACCAGGAACACTCAGTCCGAGACTGAGAGAGCCATTCTGACATGGTGAGAGGATTGGTTCCTTCCATGGTTAGATGTAAGGGTTGAACCATTCTGTTCATGGCTAAAGGATTTAGTTCCTTTAATGTTAGATGTGAGTGTTGGCCATTCCGATGAGCAGGTCAGATGTAAGGGAAACTGCCACTCTCAGGGAGAGTGGAGGCACCTGGTCCGTTACCAGGTGGCTCAGTCAGGGACTGGGGGCCATTCTGACGAGGGTGTAGGATTCAGTTCCTACCAGGTAAGATGTGAGTGCACGCCATTCTGTCGAGTAGGAAATATGTAAGGGAAATTGTCACTCTCAGGGAGAGTGGAGGCACTTGCTCCGTTACCAGGTAGCTCAGTCAGGGACTGGGGGCCATTCTGACAAGGGTGTAGGATTCAATTCCTACCAGGTCAGATGTGAGTGCAAGCCCTTCCATCACTGTGATAGGATGTGTTCTTGTCTGGATGGATGTAAGTGCAGAGCCATTTCACATATGGTAGTTGATGTGCCTACCATGCTGGTGAATGTGAGTGCTGGGCCTTTTTGATGTGATTGTAGTTTACTACATGATCAGATGTGAGTGTTGGGTGTGCCTTTCTGATGAGCAGGTTAGATATAAGTGCTGGAAAAAGACCTACCTGGTGGCTAGGCCTACAACCAGCATGAAAAAGGGCTAGCTCTGTAGAACTTCCTATGACGAGATAGTACACACATTATGATGACCAGAGATGATCCAGATCGAGCTATGATCTAGATCTAGTTATGATGACTCCGAGAGATCCAGATCGAGTGATGATCTAGATCCAGTAGAGATGATCTAGATCCAGATCCAGATCGAGTGATGATCCAGATCCAGTCCAGTGATGATGATCCAGATCGAGAGATGATCCAGATCTGAAGATGAAGATGACTTGAAGACGAAGATGACTTGAAGACAAAGATGATCTAGTTGATCCAGAGAAGAAGACCAGTGCTGAAAATTGTGTCGAAATAATACCTTCCTAGTTAAGAGGGAGTGTTGATGTATTTGTAACTTTGGAATGTATTCTTCTATGTATCTTATATATTGTAACCTGATGTTTATTCCGAGATGTTTCTATTATGTATTTGAGTCATGTTGTCATGCCCCGATGTTCCGATCGGGACGATTAATAATGTAAACAAGTCTTGTCAAGTCATTGTTAAAGTCCCCATAGTTTTGGGGCACTAGAGTTATTATACACTCATTGAGATGTAAGCTCTAGTAATTAATTGTTAAGTTGGGCCGACATGATTGAGTGCACTTCAAGTGAACGGAAGAATATAAATAGAGAGTGAGAGTCTCTCTATTTATCACTTGCAACACATCACTCACTTACTCAAGTGTGGTGCATTAGTGAGGAAGGAAATACTAGGACTAGACAGAAGAAGAATACTACTACTGTCGGGAGTGCATCTTACTATTTTTGGGGTCTTACATCTTGTGGTGATTCTATCTTTGAGGAAGTTGTGGGGTTTTCTCCATTTATGGTTTCCCCGATCAAAAACATTGTGTTCATTGTCTCTTATATTTGATTGCTGTACTTGTTATTCTCTCAGTAAATATCCTAACATAATGATAGCTTAAATGTTGAAAAACTAAAAATTTTATGTATTATTGATCAGTAATAAAGAAACAGTGTCGTTTCACACTTCTTTGTTGCAAACTCTTATAATATTGGTAGATTTGAATGGCTGTGTAAACTATTGATAATTCATGCATGAATGGAATGTAACTGAAGCATATTTGAGGTTTCATATTCATTAACTAATATTTTTTGGCTATTGGGTCGAATTCCATAACCATTGTATTAAATTGCATCTCATTTCCCCAAGGGTTCAAAACTAGTTTCTATATATCTGATTGAAGGAAGTGATACTAACCAGGGGAGTTTGATTGCTTCAGCATATGAGTCCCTGTTGATGTCCTCTACACATAACCTACCTCAATTTTATAATTATAGTGGTTTTTCTGTACATTTGGGAGGCCATTCCAGCAATTACCCGAGGGGGATTTGAGCCCCAAAGTTGCTAATAAAATCATATATTTTGTTCAGAATTTAGTACAAACTTGCAGAAGTTATTGGAGGGAAAAAATACATACCTAAACATAATAATTAAGTTATTATATCATTCATACACCTTCTCTGAATATTTAGGAGCAATTGGGCCAATTTGGAGACCAAGACACTAAAACTAGTCAACAGCAAAAATTGTGAAAATTTGGAAAATTGGGCATTTAAGTAAAAATTTAAAAAAAGGGACATTACATATAATGGACCTCATACCCATGGCTCAAGGAGGATGGAAACACTTGGAGAGGTGGATATTATGATCCTAATATTCTTAAATGGATATCGAAGGAGAGATGAAGGAGTTCAAATCAAGCATGAGTCAGGTATAACACATGTTTTATGGCTTCCTGATTGCTTTATTTGTTATCTAACTTAGCATATTCCTCCCATTCTCATGTATTTAATGGTGAATGCATGAAATTTTCTATTTTTGCATAGTTAGATATTTATTTTTACATATATTTCTTTCAATAAGGTGTTGTCTTTCCATTGTGAATAGTTTCATAATCCTATGGTTAAAGGCTAGAAGCTACAACAACTTAGAAGCAGCGAAGACAACCATCGAAATTGAGGAAGGTCATCTACCTGATTTCTCTTTCCACAGCTTCCTGGTTTATGTATGTGCTAGATCTAGGATGGATATAGTGTTTATTTCTTCTCTTTTTGTCTTGGGTACGAAACTAGGGGACTCTTTCTATCCCAAGAGGGTATCAACCTATCCATAGGGAAATTTTCTTAAAATAGAAATTGGTGACCATACTAGGGATTGTCCTAGGTTCACCTTCTGAATGCAAGTTTCCAATCATCAAAACCTCTTCTAAATGTTAATTCTCATCAGCTTAGATCATATTTGGTCATCATTGGGGACCATCTACAACCCAGTACTTCATTGTTGCTCGGATCTGGGAAAAACATTTCATTTTTTAACCATACATGGGAATTTTTTCCCCTTATTAATTGACCACAGAGGAAATATTTTCCATTTTTCTCCTCTCCTGGTATCCCTAGGAGTGAAATTTCACCCTCTGCTTACTCACAAGGGAGCGAAAAACTCAAATGTTTTCTCTATACATGGTTGTTCAAGGGAGAAAATCCCTTGTTTTAGGTCTTTTGGAAGCTTTCTACTAGGGTTCACCTTGCTCTTTTGGTTACAAGTTGTTTTCCTTATCTTCCACTATATGTTAGGAGATGCAATTTCTATTGGATCTAGAATTTGGGTGCCATTTAGGCATGCTTTTTGTTGCATTTGATTTTTTTTAATCCATGAAGTTTTGAATCCAACATGGATTAACTTGATCTTGTGTTGATTTAGCCACTTGTCTTCTTTGATTTTTCCTAACCATTGGTACCTAGAACTCTATTAGGTCAATTTGGTTATGCTCAATCCATTTTTGAAAAAATTTGGGCCCCTTTTGTGGTATTTGGGAATCAATGTTTGATTAGGATTTTTTGTATGCAATTTTATGTTTTCTTTCTTTTGGGTAAAGTTCCCAATCCATAACAAGTCCAAAACTTTGTGACCCTCTCTTAATTCCCATTTTACCACCTGATTGAGCTTGGATTGATCATAAGAGAATTCTAAAAGATATTTTTCTTACTATATTCCTTAATTGGTTTGCTTTGGTAAGCTTTGAAAATATTGGCTTGTTCTTGTCTTTTTTATCCTTTCCTCTTGTGTGTTGCATTTTGTTTACTTTGCATCTTTATCTATCTATTGATCAGTGGAGTAGATTGTTTCCTTATTTCCATTTTTTTTCAAAGAGAAGCTTCATTTTGCCTCTCTTTTGCTAGATTTATAATCTTGAAAATATAAATATCCTTTTGTGTTAGATTTATCATTTGGCATTCTTGGTCTTACTTACTGTATTAAAAGAAGAGAATATTATTTCAATTTTTGCATGCGTTTGAGCTATTAAAATATTGTTGGATGCTTTCTCTTTGCATTTTACTTGATTGGCAATGTTTGTGGAATTCTTATTTCCCATATCTTAAGTGTATATTTTTTGTTTGTGAAAGGATAGGAAACAAACTAGAGTTCTTGAATTTGGTAGAAAGATCTCTTCTTGTCACTTTAGGATAGTTTTGGGTGCATGATTTTTAAGTGTTTGGATTATTTCTATAATTTTTTAAAAAGTTAAAATTGTATTTTCATAGGGTTGTTCATTTTGGAAGAAAAACTCTCTCTCCCTCTCTTAGGTATGACATCATCGAAAAGAAGACTTGCATCCCATACTTGCATGCTTTTGAGTCGAGTCATCACTTCATTTTCCTCTAAACCGCATACGATAAAATCAAGTCATAAATAAGTTATTAAAATATTTTAACAACTATGTGATTGTATAGAGACATGTTCCAACATCATAAAACGTACGAGTTGTCATTATTTTTCCTATGCTACATTTCGAGGACTGTGCGGTTCTTCCACATTCCTAGAGTATATCGGAATGACACTTTTCAATGATTGCACATAAAAAATACTACGAATTTGAGCTCCCACATATATTTCATATTCGAGAGACCCCTATAGGATCCTAGAACCATCTGAGTAAACCTTTTGGTCATCTTGTTGTCGCAATACATTGAGAACAACACTTGAGCATATTACTATGCATGAATTGTTAGGTAGTCGAGTTATATGACCAAGGGTATGGTCCCAATCCTCCTTTGTTAGTGATCTAAAAAAATAGGCTAAGTATTTTTGTTGGACCCTATAGAATATCGTGAGTTGTGATAGCTTGACACACCCATGAGGATCTAGCTTCTATATCCCACCTATTCACAAGTTTTCTTGTTCCCTTTAGTTTGAGTAGTATTTGTTGCGTGTGCTATTATAAGTCCTTAAAGATATAAGTAGCTTCATTAAATAGCTATGGAAACATTTTCTCAAACTAATAACCAAGAGACCTCTTTTTCAAGGGGTACCTTTTGTTTTTCCTCTAGTTGGAGATCTTGGTCCTCCCTTTATTGCCACGTTGAACCTTCTTTGATTTTCAATAGGATTAACCATATGGTTATTCTCCATCCTAATGATCTTGGATGCACATTGAACCTTTTCCTTCTTCTACTTCTTCTTCCTCACTTGATAAAAGTAGTGATGCTAGTAATCAGGAGTATAAGAAGAATAAGAATAAGAAATATACCAAGCTTAAACCTCATACCTCTTATAGCTGATTTTACCACTTCAAGTAAATCACACTTGTCCCTCTGCAGACTCCTTGGACCCCTTGGACCATTTTTTGTCCTTTGATGTTTCCTTGACCATCCCTAAAAACATGTGAAAAATGATACACATGACTTTTAAACCCCTAATCACGTATATATGCGGGTTTGACTACTAAAACCGTGTACATCGGGATGTGTACAAAATCCAAATCATTTTGGAGTTTTCCTTGACATGGATCCGACTCACTTGACTCCTGGCCTTCCCTATGCCTTGAGATCGCTCGAATTCGACCTTTCATTACCCCTTTGAAAAGCTATATAAGGAACTCTTTGGTACATTGAAGGCATATGAGAGAATTGAGAGAAAAGAAACTATAGTCCATTGTTGTTGGAACTTGTGCTTGAGTCTGCATCCCTTTGTCCCTTGGAGCACTTTTGTGTTCTTCCCAAGCTTTCCTTTTGCTTGTGAGCTTGCTATCGAGAGATGGAGGATTGAAGTAGTGGAGGCCCAAGTGGGGGATTCAGTTTCTCCGATTCGCAGACGTGCCGACAAAGGTTGTATCCATTGTAATATCTGATTTTATATTAATAGAAATATCTTTTCCTGTCCAATAATGTATGTTTGAATGAATATTTTATCCATGGGATGATTTCAAATGCTTATACATTGTTTATTATATACGCTATAATATATCTAACACCAATATATATAGTATGTTTGTATTGTTTACTTGTTGTTGAGGACGTGATTAATCAATTCAAGCTGAAGTTGGAAAGCTCAATGGGGATCTACTTCAACCATCCGGAATAAGGTACGAGGTCTGATCCTTTAGTGTTAGACATTTAATTTCTATTGCATATTGGAAAGGATTGATTTCTGGAGTCAAGCTGTCTGTTGTGGTACCCCAATCCATAGGAATTTCTCTTTGTAACAAAATTGGCAACTCTGCTGGGGAGTTCCTGGTAGTTGTCCTTTGGGGGTTTTCTATCGGCATTCAATGACTTTGAATTGCTCTTTTTCTCTTGTTTCTGTGTCGAGTCTGGGGGCATGTTTTCTTGGTAGTGTCTGATTGGTGTGAATTTTGTCTCAGCCTGTCTATTTGCCTTTATTTTTATGCACTTTTCTTCTTGTACGCGATTTTTTAACTCATAGTCGCATATATACGCGTGTATCTCTGCTATTTCCGCATACACATGCGGTTTACTGCGAACAGTCACATATGCCCTTAGTTTTGCCTTTTAGAGGAAGATTGATTGTTGTTGGGTGAATCGTGATGGTTGCTGAGTCTCCTTTGATACTTCTAGAGTCTGTATACATCCCTATTTCTGACCAGAGACGTTTTTTTTAGGGTAAATTTTCTTTTTTAAGAATGTTCTTATCATTGCATTTTTTATTTTTGTTTTGGGATTAGTGCATTAGATTTCTTTTACTTTAGTGCTTTGCTTGAGTTCTGCTTGAGTGTGCTTGCAAAGTCTGAGGGTTGTAGAATCATTCTTTTGCTTTTATATCTCATTTTATTTCAAAAAATCCAAAAATATTTGCTTATCATCATGCATTGCATTTTGCATTTTACATTGTACTTGCACTAGATTTGCTTTGGATTATTAGTCAGGATTTCATATAGGAAAGCTTGCATTTATCATTTGAAGAAAATTTTGCATTTCACGTAGTAGCATACGTTGTTTTCATGGACACAATGCATTTGCATTGATTGTTAGGTGTGCATTTTACTTCATGTTGTGTCATAACGCCATTAGTTGCACAACCATATCCCTCTTTTGAGTAATAAAGCCAATTAAAATCAACGCTTAATTAAAATGAACTACACTATTTTATTTGATAGGGTTCACCAACAAGCTTAGGTTTTAGGGTCTTGGAATAGTTCATTGTAAGTCAATTCTCCAAGACCACTAAACAACAACATGTATGTGTCTGTCCAGGTGAGTGTGTGAAATCCTTGGTATAACCAGTGTTTCTCAGGATCCTCCTCTCAAAAGGGAGTTAAGCACGAGGCAGTGTGAGTGGTTATTGATTGGGATGACCCCTAGTCATAACTGATTAGTACCGGAGATATTTCCAGGATTGTATTCATATCTGGGGGCTCTTTCGAGATTTTCAGGCTTTGCTACCCTGCCCATACGGTCAATCCCGCCTACAACTGTCTGCTTGAGCATTGATTATATTAACGTGACCTTAATGGCCTTACCTAGGATATCGAGGGGGTACTTCGCAGGGGTTGTTCTGCAGGTGTCCCAGCTAGGTTGGGGTCAGACAGCACAGTCTCTTTAAGCTTTGAAGCTGAGGGCCATAATAATTGGTTACGTACCTCTGCTTGTTGTGTATGGGAGTCTCAAGCCTCTCCTGGGTGAGACATACCTGCTTCATTCAGGAGCTCACTTATCCTACCCTTGATTGCTTGTATTTATCTTTAGATTTTATTGGTGATTGCTCTGTGCATGATAGCTTGCCTAGGGTTTGCGTAGATAGAGAATCTTTTATATTTTTTGAGTCATTGTGGATTCGGGTGCGGCTCCTCGCCGTTCTCATCATTTAAGAAGTACTTCCACCTTCTACATCTCCTCCTCCTTTGGGAGAGAGAAATAGATAGTCCAGGTGGACTACTTCGCACATTAATTCACACACCATGGGAGACCAAGTTGAAGGTATTCCTGAACCACCTTCTCCCATTCAGGTAGAAGATGGGGAGTTTACTCCTACCTATGATCCTTCACCCGACTTAACTGGGTAAGGTCCTGTGATTTCTGAGATAGGAACCTTTCATGATAGACCTACTTACTCTAGGGTTGATTCCCCATTGATGCATCACCAATATGGAATGTTGGAGGATGATGAGACTCATTTCGAACCCGCCAGCACTAGTTATGGTAGTTATGGTATGTCTGGTTTTCCTACACATGATTTGGCATTTCATGTCAAATATGAGTTTGAGCCTAGCACTATGCTTGGGGGCACTCTCATTCCTTACCATGCGGATAGGTTTGGGAGCACTAGTCACATTGCACCTTCCATCCCGGCGGTGGATGCTACATCACATATTCCTCCTAGGTCTAGGGTTAGTGATCCTATTAGGATACCAGATCCGAGACGAGTGACTATAGGGAATAACATGTACATAATTATTTAAGTCCCTCCGTCCTCTATCCCTAGTTCTTTGAATGTTCACCCTCCACCTCATTCACGTGGTCCTTCGGGCCAAAATGTCGCTACAAGTCAAGTCAGTACTGCGGTTACTCGACCGATTGTGTCTCAAGTTTACATACCACCTGTTGCTTCGAGAGGTTATGTTCATACTTCTAGAGGTCATGTTACTACTTCCGGAGCGTATATCCCTACTTCCGGTATGTATATTCCTACTTCCGGAGCGTATATTCCTACCTATGGAGTGTCTCATGGGACATCGCATGCGATGACTTATGGACCTTATTATGGGATGCAGTATGGATAGGGTTCTTCACCTTATGGGTGTGGGTATCAACAACCCACTTACTCTCCAAATTATGGCTTTATAGCTCCAAATAGTCAAGGTCCACCACACTATGGTGCTTCCATGCCACCCTATACAGGTCAAACAAGAGGAGGGAACTATGGCCAAGGCCATGGTGCTAATTAGACCTATGTGAATCAGAACTATCAGGGAGCGATCCATCAACCTCATCATCCTAGGCTCCCTTTCCTCACAACGTTGAATCTTCCTGACTTGTCGAGATTGATGAACGATCTTGTAGCTCATGACCCGGCCTGGCCAGCTGTCCCTATTAAGCTTCCCTCGGACATACCCAAGTTCGAGGGAAAACCGGGAGAGGATCCGAGCAAACACGTTACTACTTTTCACCTATGGTTCTCTTCGAATTCCTTACATTAGGACTCAATCCATTTGAGACTATTTCAACGCACCCTTACAGGGCCTGCTGCGAAATGGTACATAGAGCTACCTAGGGGAGCATTTGCTTTGTTCGATGACCTAGCGATGACTTTTCTTAACCACTTCCAACTACCAGTGCGTTATGACGTTGGTACTGAACTCTTATCGACATTTCAGCAGGATAAAGCCACACATATCTCAGATCACATCCAAGAGTGCCGTAGATGAAAGAGGTTAATTAAAGCCTTTATACCGCTGGAATTCCTTCTCGAATGGTTCCTTAAGTCGTTATTGCCGTATATAGTGAAGGATGTTTCTACATCTGGAGTACAAAATGAGTAACAAGCAATTTTCAGGGCATAGAATCTGGACTTGATTTATGCTCAGTCCGGTTTGTTATATGAGAACATTCCCAATGCTCCGCATTCTAGTTTTGACCCCAAAGTTAAACGTGGACCACATGCCGATGGCATTGTGGGTTGTACAAGTGCTAAACCTATGGATTCGGTTGCAAAACAAGTTAGTCAATTGTCAATCAACCAATATACTTTGGGACAAGCCATGACTTCGTCTCAACCCGCCCAAACGGTGAGTGTACTTTCGGTGCAATCGTCGGACCAGAAGGGTAACCAGTAGCTCGGACGGAATAAGAAGAAGGGTATGAATAATCATAAGGGTGGGAATAGGAATGAGAATGCTAATAATGATAAGAACACCCATAATGCTGGGGGTGACAAGCAAGCTAAATGTAAGGTTAAATTCCCTTGCAAGTTGTGTAAGGATGATCACCTCACTTACTTGTGCCCTCGTATCAATGAAGCCTCGAGATTCTTGGCACAGGGCCCAGCTGTGCTAACTAACCCTTTACCTCACAATCAAAATATGAACTCAAGGACCCATGATCAGTCTGTTGGTGATCAAGATCTGTTGAAGGGCAGTGGTCATGGTTGCATTAACATGGTTCGTGCTGTGAAAGTTGTGACCTGTGCGAAGGACTATGGTTCATCACAACCCAACCCAAGAAAGGAACCTGATCCACCAGGGTCTCCTTTGTGCATTGAGAAACCTGTGGATAAACCTGAAGCTACACCTCACATTACTAAGGGAGTCCTTAAGCGTTCAAGGCACAATCCTAATGCCCAATCCACCTAGAACTATTCAGTTGTCAAGGGTTTGGGCCACACTCCTTGTGCGATGTCTGCATTGGAAGTGCTTCAGAGTTGTCCTTTGCAAAGGAAGGCTTTGCTTTCTACCCTTGGTGTGAATAATGATGATTCTTCCTCCATGATTAAATTTGAAACCATAGGACTTCAACCTCACTTGCCTTACTATGTGTCTCTTTTGATTCACGTAGAATGTCTTAACATGACCATCAAGTGCACTGTGATTGACGAAGGAGTTGCTGTTTCTGTGATGTCTTTATCATGTTGGAAGGGTTTAGGCTCCCCTAAGTTGTCTAAATCAGTGACCATGTTAACTGTGTTCAATGGGAGATTGTTTAGGCCGCACAGGATCCTTCCTTCCCTTAAGTTCCGTTTGGGAGGAAAGACCATTGCAATAGAGGTCGAGGTGGTTGATGCACCCCTTGACTACAATCTCTTGCTGGGTAGGAATTGGATGTACAGTATGCAAGCCATTCCTTCTTCCCTATTTTGCGTTGTATGCTTTCCATTTAATGGGAATATAGTCATGATTGATCAAACGTCATTCAAGAATCCATCAGTTACTGCATCTTTGGGAGCTTTGATCCCGATCGTAGAGCACTCCGAGCCAGAAACTGGGAGTGTGGGAATGGGCATGTATCCATCCCTCATGGGAAGATTTAGTTTCCCTGCACCTATCCTTATGATAGGGTCTAGTTTCGATGAGACTTCGACATCTATGAGATCGGTGTCTTTTTGCAAGAGTCATATGGAATATCCTTGGATTCTTCCTACACCGAGCACTACGAGTGAGCCAGTTGTGACGGACGTGTCGTTGCCTGCAACTATGGTAGCTTATCAAGCTAATCTTGAGTGTGTTGCAAATTCCAGTCTTTCCTCTTCAAGGACAGAGGAGGAGGACCCTTATGTGCTGCCGGCATGGGCAGTGCAGTCTTCCCATGCACACGACTGCCTTGATACTATGTTCCCCTTAGATCAAGCAATTATTGAGGCCATGTCAAGAGTTGAGCCACCATGGGAAGAACTCCATCATAGATCTTATTTTATTCCCGAGCTTGACTGCTTGGAGCATGAGGACTTTAGGGAGGTTCTTAGTGAGAGAGTTGGTAGTCCTATGGTTCCATTAAGATCTCCTAGTCTGATGGCTAATGGGAACATGGCGAACATATCTTCAATGATTCCTATCAATATCTCTTGCGATCCTGGAAAGATAGAGAATGTCTATATTGGGGCAGAATGTTCCCATGCTGAGATTCAAGAATACACTGAGCTGTTTAAAGAATTCCGTGATATCTTTGCTTGGACTTATGATGAAATGCCAGGTATCGACCCTTGTATTTTCGAGCATGAGATTAAGACTTATCCCAAAGCTAAGCCTGTTCAACAAAGCTTGCATGCGGTGAATCCTAGGAAAGCACCCACAATTAAGGCAGAGATAGAGAAACTGTTGAAAGCCGATTTTATCTATCCCGTTCCCTTGACGGAGTGGGTTTCAAACCCCGTTCCGATGGATAAGAAGCAGGGAGTGATCCACATATGTACTGATTTCCATGATTTGAATCGTGCCTGTCCTAAGGACAATTTCCCCACACCATTTATTGATCAGATTTTGGATGAGTGTGTGGGTAGTGAGGTTTTTTCCTTTATGGATGGATTTTCCAGATATAATCAGATACAAATTAAACCTGAGGACCAACATAAGACTGCATTTATTTGTCCTTGGGAAACATTTGCATATCGGAAAATGCCTTTTGGCCTTAAGAACGCCGGAGATACTTTTCAGCGGGTAATGACCATGATTTTCCATGATCTCAAATCGATTATCGAAGTATTTTTGGATGACCTTGCTGCTCATTCTCGTATGAGAATGCGTCATTCCTATCATTTGAGATTGGTATTCGAAAGGTGCCACCATTATTTGGTTAGGTTAAATCCTCATAAGTGCATCTTTTGTGTGAAGTCATGTCACTTGTTAGGATTCGTTGTTTCTAAAGAGGGTATAAGAGTCGACGCTTTGAAGGTTGAGGCAATACTTCAGTTATCTCCCTCGAAAAATATTCGTCATCTTCAATGTTTGCAAGGCACGACAAACTTCTTACGGAGATTTGTTGTCAATTTTGCCAATTTGACTAGAGGCTTCATGCATCTTTTGAAGAAGAACACCACCTTTTGTTGGGATGAGCGAGCCTAGGAGTCCTTTGATGCGCTCAAGCGAGCCCTAGCATCAGCTTTGGTGATTAGTCCCCCAGACTATAGCCGTAATTTTTTACTTTATGTGACCGCGTCCATGGAGATGATTGGGATGGTTTTGGTTCAAGAGGATGAGGAGCTCCAAGAGCATGTCATATACTATCTAAGCCAGAACCTTATTGACGCAGAGATTCATTATTCTCATGTTGAGAAGCTTGCTTTAGCTACCGTACATGTAGTTCAATGGTTGAGACATTATATTCTCCTTCGCCAGACCTTGGTTGTAGCCCATGTCAATCCATTTCAATTCATCCTCACTCAAAGGATGATTGGGGGGAAATATAATAAATGGATTGTCATCCTGCAAGAATTCGATCTTGAATTTGTTTCAGAAAAATTGAAGAAATCATTAATTTTTGCAGAGCTTATGTTGGATTTCCCAAGCAAGGTCGAGGAGTTGGTTTGTGAAGATATGCTTGTCGATGAGCACATCTTCTTAATCTCAAATTTAGACCCATGGTATGGAGATATCATTATATATCTACAAACATTGAAGGTCCCTACTCATATCTCATAGGATGAACGACGGCGATTAAGTCACGTGTCTAAGAATTACCTCATAGTGGATAACACTTTATACCACCATGGGGTAGATTCCATTTTACGTCGTTGTTTGACTCGTGATGAGGCTGAGGTAGTGCTAAATGATTTCCATGGAGGGGCGTGTGGTGGTCATTTATCTGGGCTTTTGACAGCCCAAAAAATATTAAGAGTGGGTTATTTCTAGTCGTCGATATTTAAAGATTGTGTTGATGCAGTCAAGAGGTGCCACCCTTGCCAGGTGTTTGCACATAATATGCGCTCAAAACCTGCCCCGTTACATCCCATCATCACCGCCAGTCCCCTCACTAAGTGGGGGCTTGATTTTATGGATTGCAACCCAGCTTCAGCTGGGGGGCATCATCATATCATAGCGGCTGTTGATTACTTCACGAAATGGGTTGAGGCTATGCCTACAGTTAAATCCGATGGTGAGATAGTCGTGCACTTCGTATTCAATCAGATTATTACTCGATTCAGAATTCTGAAAGAGCTTGTCACTGACCATGACTCGCACTTTCAGAATCATATGATCACTAGTACAAAATGAGGAATTAGCTACTACGTGACTAAAAATTCTAGTCACCACAGGTTTTTCAAGTGATTTAATACTAAATATGAGCAATTTTGATTGACCCAACTATAAACGACTAAAATTAATGACTAATTTAGTCACCAGTTAACAAATATGACTAGATAATAAGTGACAGATTTAAAAATGACTAACATAAGTGACTAATTTAGTCACGACATAAAAAATGACTAGCTAGAAGAATATGAATTAGTCATTTATGTTAGTCATTTTTAATTGTGTCATGGAAAATTGCAATTTTGACAATAAAGTCAAAATTTTGTAAATTGTCTACCTTCTATTAGTAATATTGGTGCCATGCACCTCAATCTTCAGAGATCCAACAAAGCAATTGCATGAATTTTCTCTTGACCATCTTTATCCCTGCTGCACCATTAATGAAGCAAACCTGGTTAAGTGCGTGCCAAAGGAAAATTATGTTCCTTATACGTCAAGTATGAATTAGGTACTAGAACCAATACCATATTGATACCTAGAAGCATCATAGCTAGTTGTTGGTCCTTCAATGTAAGAGTCCTTGCAAGTCCCATACTGAGGTGCTTTTGTAACTTCAGTATAAGTATTATGATCTGTGACCATCGAACTAGCTGCACCAGTCAACGTAGCTTCACCAAGCTCAGTTCCTTTAAACATCGTAGCAGTTGATCCAATTATAATTAAACTAGGGTGCTGACCCAAAACCAGTCTTAGATCCATATGCAGTATAAAGGTAGAGGCTCGACCCCATCTGCGAGTTTCAGGGAAATATTTTGATTCCTCAACCTCTTATAGGCCTCATGAACCTCTTTTTGTTAATTATTAATCCAAGGATCATATAACTTGTCCCCTTTTTAGTGACCAAAGCACAAAATCACTAAAGGAACACTTCCATGGATACAAAAATTCAACATGTCATAATGTTGATGAGAAGAAATTAACAATCATAAAAATAAAAATAAATAATTAAACTATTGATCCAAAGTATCAGCATATAAACGTTGCAACAAACACACAAGGAAAAGGTGAGATAACAAGGACAACACACAAAGAAAAATATAGATAACAAACGCGGATGTGGGAAGTTACAGTGTGAAGGTCAGGGAATCCAAAGATTCTCGAGATGGTAGTAGGATTCAAATTTGAAGCCTTCAGATCCCTTCAAAGGCCATTTTAAATGTCATAGAAGACCACAAGGAATTTTACCATGCAAAAAAAAATTAGTTTCATTCCCAGCACTTCAATAATGAAATTGAGTAAGCCTCGGTAAATTTGCAACAGAAGGGCAGCTACAAAATTTTCCTATCCAGGGATTCAGTGGACTATGGGAGATTCGATACTCAGAGTCTTCCCAAGTTCCCTTGAATAGTCGGATCATGGATGAGGATCTCAGTCCCAATCGACATGGACCATGGTGGGCCACTAGGCTTCCTAGTGCCAAGCTCAAGTCGGTGAGTCAGGACTATGACTCACGATTCGATGCTCACTTTCAAAGCATTTAATGGCATTAGCATGCATTACTGATTCACCAACTTCATTAAATCTTGGTATGAGATGATGCCACCTGCCAACTCGATTTTCCATCTGTCATCTTATTGTTCACCGAGTCACTTGATATCACAACTTACAAGTCACTTGAGTATTTGAGTATATAATGTGAAATTAAATACTCATATGAGTCATATCTAAGGATGGTGAATTGATTTGATAACCCTCCACTGTCAAGGCTATGTAAGGAAAAACTAATTGTGTTGTTTTTTGGGGTTACAACTTACAAGTTTCAATTTACAATGCATTGAGCAATATTTTCTAGATTTGAACCTAACCTGGTCCAATGGGTATGTAAGTTTCTAGACCAGGGTTTCACCCAGTGCTAGACATTTCTATTATGACCACCACAAGACTAGGATGACGAATCTTTGGTAGCAGGCTAGCAGCATGCCGCCCTTTGTTTTTGCTCATGAATCATATCCTATACTAGTTAGTCCAGTATTCTAGGATTTAATCCAATTTCCATTCATTACCGGGGTCATAATCATTTGAATCATCACTCCCAATCTCCCATGGTCCACCAAGGCCGCTTAGTCTACCTGTCTCGTCGAAGGAAGGGGGTTAGGTAGTAGAGACAAAGGCAACTGGAATGGAGAGCCAGCCATAGAGAATGGTTGTACAATATGCATATAGTCATCTCTAAAAGAAACGAATGAATTTGTCATATACTTAATTGAATGTTATCATTACTTAATTTGTCGAGATGCTTACATGGTAACTCTTGTGCCCGATCTGTTTATGAGGGTTTCCTATGTCTACAATGGCTACGATTTAGAGAGGCTCATTCCCATCATTCAAAGCACTAGTGGTTTTCTCCTCCAAATATCGCTATTATGTCTCCCCTCCTCACTCACCTCACCTTTTTACCTGAGTATTCTTCTTCTTCTTCTTCTTCCTCCTATGGGCTCTCTGATCTATGCCCTGAGTGCCCTCATAATGAAGAATGATCTCTGAAAGTATATGGAAACCTTAGGAAAACAATACCCAGTTTTCCCTCACCTGCATAGATATATCTATGTTATGACATAGAAGCAATTATAAAATGATTTTTTTGTAATCATGTGAAATACACAAACATGCATTTTCCTACCTCAGGCAAGATAAACCAACTCAGGAGCGTTAGGATATTGTGGAATTGAGATGGTGTTGCTTCCAATCATCTTTCTATAGAAGGAAATGGTTGCACACTCTAATTCCTCGTTGTCTTCTACGGTGGCCAACTCGAAGGTTCCTCCTTTTGCACAGGTAGGAGAAAGAGAAGCAAAGGTAGAACGTTGGGTAGGTTGGATTAATGAGCTTCCCCGAACTTAAAGAGATTGGTGAAGTCTGTGAAAAAAAACTGTTTAGGGTTTACGAGTATAGGACAGTTGGAGGTCAGGACTCAAACTCTCAACTCTCCAATTCTATGCTTTAGTGTCTCCCTAATTTCTATTTCCTCCAAAAGATTATGCAGAGCTAAGCTGTCGACTTGGCTATCGTGAATTTACAGGTATGTATAGAATTTTACACTTGTGTAACATTTTATATGTGGATAAAAGTTAAATGCGTTTCTTGTTGGAATTCCTTCTGGTTCTATAAATATAAGGGTTTAAAATTTCTCCATCCAAAATGTTGTTTGAAATTTGTAATGTATTATGCTCTTGCATTTCCACCAGAATAAGTCTCCAATACTCAATAGATGTAACCTTAAAAAACCCAGTATTTAAATGAAATCACAACCAAAATAATCTATACTTTTCATAGTCTAGGACCACAACTTCGTTTGGACGGAGGAGTAAGAAGAAAGAGCCTTGTATCTGAGTTCCAAATATGTTAATGTTATTTATCTGCCGTGAATTGTAAACATTAGGTTGAAAGAAAGAACAATATTTGAATATAAGTGTTTGAATATTTCCAATTTCCTTGATGAAACAAATAGTTGAAAGGATAAAATATTTAACAACCGACACTGTAAATGTTGTAGACTCTTACCCCTTCATTTCATCCTTCTAATAATGGAAACAAGAAGTACAAATTGTCTACCAATATATCTAAACAAGGGAATCCCTCGACAGATGTTCATGAATGAGGGACTGGGAGTGCAATGATCTAGCAAAGAACATGATTTCAACATCCTCATTGTCGCAAACCTCCCAAACATGTGTTTATTATTCGTCTTCCTTATTGACTTTGGTAGAAACTAGACACCCAACTTGTAGTGATATTTGTTGGAGAATTTTAAGTTCTTCCTTATAGTGGACTAATAAATACTTAACCTTTTTGATAGGGCTGATAAACTCGATATAGATTGGAGGGACTATCCATAATCTACCTAAAATTGGGGATTTTGTTTGATCACTTCGAATCGGGGTATAAACTTGATATACATTGGAGGGACTATCCATAATCCACCTAAAATTGGGGCCTTTGTTTGATCACTTTGATTCGAGCATGTGGGGAGGACATGATTCAATTCTAAAAATAACTTCTAAATTTAGGGTTAATAAAAAAGTTTCTCTGTGAAAGCATTAGGTATTACATTCTAGGTTTATCTTTTAGGTAGGCCCAATCACACTTGACCAATAGAGCCACCATCAAGTTGAATCAATCCTCGATTCAAAGGTCCTTCCAAATTCCAATGCCTTATTTTATCAATGGCCTAACAACCGAGTATTTCACTGGCCCAACAAAATTGTCCCTTATCTAAGTTCAATAAACTGTATGCTCCAAGGACCAAGAGAGTACATTGTTACCTCACTAATTCCATGTAAATGTTGAATCACTTGGGATTTCTTCTTATTGTCATTTTCTTCAATACACTGTTTTTAGTAAATAATAAAATTTTGTTTTACACTTACAGTTTCAAATGAAAAGAATGATTTATTTTTATATGTTCAATTTTTCATGAAATGGAACCCTACCCTTCAAATTTGATCCCTGGATGGTAGGCCTTCGATCGGGCATGTTTAGCGCAGTATTGACACCAAGGACGGATTTCCAAGCCCTCAGTCGGGCGTTGCGAGCTGCTGGGACATTTTCAGGTAAATATTTGTTGTTCTTTGAGGTTCAGTTTCAGTATTTGAGGTTAACTTATTTACTGTGATGTCAGATCCAGTTTCTGGATTTATAACTGAATGCTTTTCCCTGGGAGGTTGGGATTTAATGCATCTTTAGCTTGCTGGCAAATAAATAGATAATTTTGATACTTTCTCCGCGAGGTGATAGTTTCTGAAATGAGAACTTTGTGCAAGATAACGATGCTCCTCAGAGAGTATATGTTCTTCACCACTTCCCACCCAGGGGTCTGCCCCTATCCTTACTTTAACTCTGTTACCAACATTCCAAGCCATCCAGTTACCCACTAGTGGGAATGGCTGTACTATAGCCTTCCATATATTTGACAGAATAGGCTTAACATCCTGCCTGATCCTGTCTTCTATTGACAATGGTTCTATATACTTATGGAGAATCTCTTGCCTCCATAGGATTTCCTTAGGATTCATCATATAAGAAAACATTAAATTGTCAACGAGGGTTTAGAGATATCGCAACACATAGAACATCTGACACTGTCTTTGACTAGGCACATCCAAGGCATATGGACCATCTGATAGTCTTGAAGGACCTTTGACGAATGATCTATAAGGAAGCCACAAATTTCAACTCAGGATCACATGTCAGCGATATGATCACAAACCAAATCTGATCAATATATCGCCCCTTGCCGAAAAAGGGTTAACATGCCTCACCGAGGGAGATTCGAACTGGGCACCTCCTGTCACGGAACTAGCCCATTGGAATTGAGTAGTATATGTTACATTAAAGGAAGAGATGATTCAAGGCCTCCTTGCAACATTGTACCTTGATGAATTTACATTTTATGGAGGCTTAAGGAAGTATTGTAACTTTAAAATATTTAAGCTAACAGAAGAATTTTACAATCACTGTACCTGACTGAGGTGTAAGAAACAGTTGAGGATTACCTCTTAGATGATAGGCCACACTTCCATTTGGCATGTATGGATACACCAGCAGTCTCTCTGTACAAGTCATGCAAAATCCATATAACCGTAACAAGTTCCTATGCACAACCAAGCTGATCATTTCTACCTCTGTCTGAAATTGGACTTCGCCACCAGCAGCACTGGTGTCTTTCAATATTTTCACAGCTACCAGAGTACCATCTTTTAGGATTCCTTTGTACACAATTCCAAACCCTCCTTGGCCTAAAATATTTTTTGCATTAAAATTATTGGTGGCAGCTTGGAGCTCTCGAAATGAGAACCTCCTTAGATTCCCCAGACATACTTCAGCATCAAGCTGTTCTGCAAGCCCAACCACTACAAGTATAAAAAGCCACTCTATACCTTCAAATATGTCTCTTTTGGTGACACAAATACTACTACAATATTTGTTTCTGAGATATTGAACAAACCATTAGCATAAAAGAATACAACGCTATTATGTTTCTTCCGCCACCAAAGGACAAGTCCAATGGAAAGTATAAACACAGCTAGACAACCAAAACTCACACCAAGAGCAATAGCCACCTTTTGACTCTTATGCCATCTGGAGGGCACTGTATCTGGATGCAATAACACATATAGCATGAGTTTGCAAAGAAAAATCGTCAAGCCTGGATTAAAAGGTAGCATATAGTCAGCTCAGTTGAGTGGATTACTTTTATTTGTATCAAGAGTAACCGAAAGGGATGTGTGAGAATCAACAGGACAATTCTTCACCCTCTCACATAGAAAGGGATTTCCTACCATACTGGACGGCTCAGCAACAGAATTATAAGTTCATAACCATCAGTTCACATCATTCAACTTGATAAAGTTATACAAAAGACTAAACAAGAGGCAGCACATCCAAGTTGTCAAATCTGACTTATCTCATCAAAATTCTTACTTGTACGATTTGGCTAGAATTCTTGGTATAGGTCCACTGAGACTATTGTAAGATAATTCCCGAGAATTTCAAATGAGAAGTGCTTAGAACCCAATCCATATGGATGATATAGATAAAAATGAACATGTTTTAATTGATTTGACAAGTAAAGAGACATACAATAAAGTCAAGCCTGAAAGGTTTGCCAATGATCCAGGAAACGGTCCAGAAATATTGTTGTTGTTGAGTCGCCTGGTTAGTTCAGGACATAACCAACTTTCCTGTAAGAATTCTACCTCTTATAGAGAAAGTATCCATCACTTTAACTCTGACCTTAACTTTGACCGGCAAAGTAACTGGAGGAAGAAAGTAATAAATTGAAATTCCGCCAATACAGCTCACGTAATACTTACAAGTACTTTAAGTTCTTCAGCTGACCCAATGAACTCGGTATCCAACCACTAAATTGATTCCCTGGAAGGTCAATAGTTTGAAGGTTTTCCAACTTCCCTAATTCAACTGGAATCGGACCTGATATATTGTTTTTCTGTAATAACCTGCAAAGGTGCATACACTGATGATAAGATAATTTTATTGATGTCCAACAAAAGACCACAAAAGTGGGAAAACAGACTAAGATGTACATCCAGTGTCAGTACAAAGTAAGAGTACCAAGGCATCTCCTAAAACAGTGATAAGAGCAGAATGTCTATAAGATTTCAGAGCAGGCTAGAGACTACCACAATATGTCTAGCTAAATATGTCTAGAGACTACCACAATGTTGCAAATATGAAATATCATTTTGATGAATATGTTGCTGAGGATCTGTAATAAATTTTATTGGGAATATCAGGGAAAACATCAGGAATTATCAGAAAATATTGGCAAAAAGAAACTTAGACTTGAAAAAGTATGAAACAATGGAAAAATTGGCAACCTGAAAAACTCAAGAGCAATCGGAAATACCGGGAGAAATCAGAAAAATTTGCAACACTGAAAAAAAACTAGAAGAGAGGGTATAAGAGAAGGTGCTGGTAAAATAGAAGTGCTAGAAACTGAAAGGCCCTGAGAATCTTGGTAGTGATCAAAAGAGAGAAAGAGGATGTGAAGGCCTGCTAAAGCTAACAGCCAAGGATGTCAAGGCCTGCTAAAGCTAACAGGCGTAGCTATGTTGTCAAGATCACCCAAGACTTGCACCTGGCCTTATCTGCACCCAGCTATGTTGTCAAGATCACCCAAGACTTGCACCTGGCCTTATCTGCACCCACTCTGGGGGGTTGAACTCAAGTCTCTGTTTTAATCCAACCCTGATCAACTTACTGTTTGTTGGTAGACCACAGTCCCGTGGACAAGAAAATGGGACACTTAAAGGTCATATGACTTTAAATATCAGATGGCATGCTTCTGACTTAAATGTCAGGGAATATTAACTCCTTACTGTATGTGACCAAGTGGCCAAGGTGCTATTTTTTGTTGTTTCACAACCTCCATCAAGAATCTGCAGCCTCCATGGGGTTTGTATTTATTTTCACAGTATTTGGACAACTATATAGTTGATTGAATAAACTCATCCATAGGCTTGAGTTCTTTAAGATCACCTAATATGCTTAAAGTTTAATCAATCATATTTTTATTTTCTTTATTTAGCTATTTGGTACACGTTTATTAAGTAATTGTAGCTCATTGCTTTTTATAGAAACACTTTTGGAACAATGTGTTGCATAATCCCTGCTTAGTGTATGATTTAGGAATTATATATGTTTTGTTGCTTTGGATGTTGTTGGTTGTCTTAATTATGGATCCTTTTATTCTCAGTTATCAGATGGGAACTTACTTAGGTTGATGTTTTCAGAGGGAAGAGATCGCGCTTATGCTACAGAAGGATGCTGCTGCAAAGGCAATAGTCTTTAGCCAGTTTACATCATTTTTGGATTTAATTACTTTTTCTCTACATAAGGTATACTTTCTCCGTACATAACTTCTAAGCATTATGTTAAAGCATGATGGCAATATAGTCCAGAGTGTTCAAAAACAGTTTTTGTAATTGTCGTTGGTTATAACTTATTACTCTAAAGTCATATTTGTTGACTGCAATG
>LPNX010505149.1:336854-389017 GCA_001517045.1 Pseudotsuga menziesii
TTTTGTGTTTGGCATGGATTTTCTTAATGTGTGTTATCACTATGGTGCTATGCTTTAAAAGATCTTCTAGTTAAAGTCTGTGGATTGTTCTTTATGTCAATAGAAAATGCTTGAACATAAATATATGTCAAATGATGCAGTCAGGGATAAAATGCACTCAACTGAATGGAAGTATGAGTATTCAGGCAAGAGATCAAACAATTGAGAAGTTTTCAAATGATCCAGATTGCAAGGTATTTCCTTTGTTGTCGTTAATCTCTGAAAATTCTGACTTTGATCATCTATTTATGATCTGGGTGTTAATGTTTATTTGTCTTGTATATTTTCCTGATGAGTTTGAAGGCAGGAGGTGTGGCCCTGAATTTGACAGTAGCTTCTCATGTAAGAACCTTCCCTGTCTGGTACTATATTTTGCTTTTGTATGTTTGATCCTTTTCTGCTGAAGACAATAAATTTCTAGTTTGTATCTTTTTCAGCTCAACTTCGCAATGTGCCTAGCAAATAGGCAAGTGAATTTTCTAATCCAAGATATAATTTTATCTGCATCATTTTCAGGTTTTTTTGATGGATCCTTGGTGGAATCCAGCAATGGAACAGCAGGCTCAGGATTGCATTCATCGGCTTGGACAGTATAAACCAATCAGGTACTTTGTTTACAGTCTAGTCAGTTTGTAAGTAACTATATCTTTGTTTTGGTTTGGTTTGTTCTGTTGCCCTGGAAAAATAAATCTCATAACAATGAAACCATGCTCGTGTCTAGTTTTTGTAATACAACTGTGGTAGTATTAGTTTAACCTGTTGCCTATTTGAAGTAGCTCGCACGCTATTAGCGAATTACACACAGTGGGGTATATTTGAATTTTGGACCATTGTTTCCTCTCCTTGGCAGTTTATTTTGAACCAATTTATGGCACCTATATTTGAATACATGAACAAGAATATTATGAAAGGATTCAAATTGTTGGCTATCCAAATTTGGAAAAAATATATTGATTTTAAGAAAACCAAAGGGAAAAATGCATCAGTTTGCTTGAAGGAGCAAAAGGAGGAGACCCATGAACCACCTAGTTTTGAAATAGGTGGAGTAGAAGAAGCAGTACATGAATATGATCGAAATTCACTCCCAAGTGACTCTGAAAAATATGAAGAGACATCACATGAGTATGAAGAAATTTTTATTGAAAATACTGAAGATAATTTTGGGACACATGTTACTTTGGAAATGAAACAAAGAGAATCTAATGATGGATGCTTGAACTATGAAAGAGTAACTACTCATTGTTGATCACGCCTATATTTTGGTGACATAGAGATCAATTTTGAAAGTATTTCTACAATCCAAAATATCATTAAACATGAAAATGAAGACCTTGTAGCAGTTGTAGAAGAAACAAGATCAACTTCCCCATCACCACTTGAGCTTCATGAAGTTGGTCCAAGCAAGAAGGAAGAAGATGAGGAGGTTCATTTGCAAGAGCCTCATTTTCTTGAAGGGTCCTTAAATATGAATGAAAAGAAGATCCAGGAGGCCCTTAGCATACTCCATGACACTCAACCATTGGTATCAAATTCTTGTTGGAGAGCTACTTCCTTGGAGGAGCCATCCTTCCTTGAAGAAATGGAGAATATTCAAAGAGCAATGTGCAACATCAAAGGTAATTTCATGTATTTTATTTTTGATAGAAAAACTTTCATTGAGATTATTTGAATGGTTACATGAATCCTACTTGAAGAATAATGAAATTGTTCATAAGCTCACAATTCAAAATGAGCAACTTCTTGAAAAGTTGCAAGACACTTGTTTTTCCTCCTATGTTTCAGATTGTCAAATGGTAGATTGTTTGGAGGATTCTGATGACATGGTGGATCATGAGAAATTTGGAAATTTGAATGTGATTGATGTGTTTGAAGATTAACTTGAAGAGATCCAAACACTTGATGTGGTGGAAGAGGAACTTGAATTGTCTCTTGATGAAGGTTATGCAATTTTTAAAGAAGAGCATGATTCCTCTACATTGGAACCAATCTATGACAAAGGTTTCACCCTTTTAAAGGAGCTGCATGATACTACCCATATGGATCCTTACCATGATGAAACTTCTGCACTTTTTGATCATTTGGTGACTTAGTTCATTCTCCTACATCCTATAATTCCATGTTTTGCAGCATTAGTCTCAATGAAGTATGGGTGAAAGGGTTCTTTTTTATGGTGCCACATGAGGAGTATGAAACTCCTATATTTACTTTTTATGATGACATGGTTGGAGAACACTCTTATTCACATTTGCAGTAGCATCCTTTGTTACTTTATGATGATTCACATCTACATGAATGCACCTATGATATGCATTTGAGTCACTTGAAGACTCATGGTTTTTCTTTCTCAACGCTTGGTTCATTTGATGTTGGAGGAACTTCATCGGACACTTGGGTGAAGAGGGATATGATCGAGGAACATTATTATTGGCAGCAACATCCTCTGTTATTTCATGATGACATACATATTCATGGGTGTATTTATGAGACTTCTTTGAGCCACTTGAAGTCTTCATGTTTTATTTGCTCCTTATTTGGTTCATATTTTGGTGGAGGTTCTTCATTCACTTCTTGGATGAAAGAACAAATGGCTGATTATTATTTTGATGCATATTACATTCTTTGGGAGCATCATTATAGGACATGGGATCATCACCTATGTCATTGGAGCATATTTTATTTGTCTCTTGAAGCATGTATGCACTTGGAAAACGGTAGTCTACTCACTTAGAGGTATAAGCACTTTCATGATTTTTTGATGAGGCACCTCCTTGATGTATCTTTTTATTATGTTGTTATGTACTTTGATGATATATATTATGTACTCATGATGTTTGGAATAATTCATACAAGAAAATGGGATCCATGAATTCTCTTTCCTAATGATATGAGTTGGAAATCACTCTTAATTGTTGGAGTGCAATGCAAGCAATGGGACCTCGGGATAGTTTTTAGTCCCATTGATTCCAAATTCTTTGGGAAAAGTGCAGAATGGGAGATGGATTCCCCACTTAATAAGGTGATGTTAATCAGAGTAGTGCAGTAGCAAGCATGGTGGTTCCTCTCTAAAATATTCATGGAATCTCAAAGAATCAAAGTGGGAAGCTCAGTGGCAACTTCAAAGAATCATACAGAAAGCAGGTTCTTCAACAACCATGTTTGAAATTGCTTGAGGACAAGCAATATTGGGAAAGGAGGATTTGTAATGTCCCAAATTTTGCATTGGGATAATAAATGATGTTTATGCATTAGAAGAGGATAAATATTTAATAATTTATCTTATTAAATAAATAAAATATAAAATTGAAATGGCTATGGAGAATGGAGACACATGGAGACTATGGGGCCCACTCAAGCTAGAATTCCTATGTTAAATGGCATCCTCCTCTTGTAATTTTGAATATATGGGAAGCCTAATGTTTTTGGATTTATTATGAGGTTAATATACTTGTCCATATACTTCATAGATCGAATTTGAGATGAATTGTAATGTACATGGGAGAGGAAGAGACAAATGGGAGTTTCATGCACACTTGGATAGATTCCCCTTACATTTATGACATCTATGACACCAATGATGGAGATTCTATGACAGTAATGACACAATTCAGATATGAAGACTGACATACTCATGTACTGACATATCAGGCCTAAATAGAGCATCTTAGAGGTCGAATTTTGGAGTTGGAGAAGTCCAAGAGGCTCCTACTCAAATTTGGGAGAAGAGGGAAGGTGAAGAGAGAGGTCGCATGGCATAGCATGAGAAGCCACACCAATTCAACTTGGATTTGGTTTATGGATGGATTTGGAAACTTAGAAGAGAAATGATGTTTATAAAATACAGGGATCATCCATGACAAGAATATTTTTTATCATTTGATGAATTTCTGTTTGTGAAGAGAGAGCCAGTGGATGACTAGTTCCTTGCCTTAGCCAATTTCTAGGGTGAAAGATTCCCATCCTAATTGGTGATTTGGAAAGGCCACTCAGGTATTTAAAGGACATTAAATGGAGTCATAAGTTACACATGAAATCTATAGGAATATTATGTACATCTCAATATCATCTTGTTCTTCCATTCATCTCAAGTTTTCTCACCATATTTCAGCTATATGGAATGAGGCGCACTTGGTGAGCTATTCATATCTTTGAGGGAGATTCTCTTGATACGATATTTTGTATTCTAATGTAAATCCTCTATATTTCAATTTCAAAAATATCTTGGGTCGAAAGGCCAATATATCTCATGTATTATTGTCCAATATTGAAGAAATGGTGCCATTTCCCCAATACCTTGTTGTAAACTCTTGCAATCTTGATGGAATCGAATATATGTGTGGAACATTGATGATTTATGAATGAATGAACTATAATTAATGTCTACTATTGGTTTCATGTTCATTAACTAATAATTTGTGGCCATTGGGTCAAATTTCATATCATTTGGACCAAACTACATCTCGTTTCCCCAAGGGTCCAAAACTAGTTTTTTATATCTGATTGAAGGAAGTGATAACAGCAACGGAAGTTCGATTGGTTATTCATATGAGCCTCTGATAATTTATTCTATACATTCCATTCTTCGATTTGATAATTTGAGTGATTTTTTGTACATTTGGGAAGCCATTCCGACATTTATGAGGGAGGGATTTGAGCCCCAAAATTGCTAGTTAAAGCATCTACCTTATTCAGAATTTTATATAGACTTGAAGAAGTAATTGGAAGGCCATAATACATCCATGAATATTATAATTAAGTTATGATATTGTTGGGCTCCAATCCACTGGTGTAAATTAGACCTTAAGTTTATGTCAATCCGGAGTTTGTAAGACTTAGAGGCATATCCCAAATATAGAGACTCGGAGCTAGACCTAACTGGAAATTCAGTTTACCTATGAAACAAATATATTGAATGCTAGAATGTTGTAACTTTGAAATGCAAAACATCCCTTACAGAAGCAACTTCATTCGATCTCTTAGTTTAATCAGCAATTCATACATGAAATATTCTGAGATAAAAAATACTGAACCTAAATATTAAAAATAGATCACAATACAATGCCTAATATCTCACTGTTGAAAGCAGACAATCATTGATTTCCTTTACAAGAAGACAATTCACAATGTGTAACTATCTTCAGTAGTTTGATATCGAATAAGCAATGCAATTGAGATCACTCCTACAACGTTTAACCATTTAAGTAAAAGAGATCATAACCCTATTCATATAATCTAACTCGTTCTGCAATGTATGAGTAATTAAATAAAGAAAATCGACTTCTACAGGATTCACTAAAACATACCACACACAATGATGCATAAATATGTGTGCAGACTTGGCAAAGGGGGCCCTCCAATGCTTTGCTTACACACACAAAGAAAATCACAGAGCTCTAAAACTCAATAGCATTCACCATATAGAAATGAACATACACAGTAATTTATCGAATCCTCGGTCTTTATTTCAAAATCATACGTCTATTATCCCAAGAGTTTCTTTCCTCTGTAAAATCAAATACTTATACAATTTTTTTAAAACTGAAATGCTACAAATCTGGGAGACTCATAATGATATTCTCCTAATATTTTTCTCGAGCCTCTAGATCTTTCATCAAATCCATCAAAAATAGGCAAAATCGAAACTGTCATGTTTTCATGCTAAGTGGTAGCACAGGTGGTCATCTTTGACCGGCATTGACTCGACACCTATGAAAGCCATATCATATGTTCATTAGAAATTTAACCATCCTTGGACATCAAGGATCTTCCTCCCATCTCTCAGTTTGTGCCTAGCTGGCCTGTAAGTATCCAACCTAGGAGAAATTACGGGAAGTTAGCACATTCTGTAATTTTGAATAAAACCTTAATTTAAATGCCTTCAAAATATCATAATTCAATTTATTAAGAAGCAACAACATTTATACCTTTAACCAAAGCTTTGTGGATGAAATTAAGGTTTTATGGATCAAGTATGAAGGTTTATGGAGAAAAATGGAAGGTATTTAGATGGAAAAATAGGTAAAAAATGGTGCCCAACATCTCCCCCAAGAGGAAGTTGTTGCATGTCCTCATGCACAAAAAGTATTTCCAAAATTTTTACCCTGCTTATATCATGACCAAAATTTTGTTGCTGAACCTCTACTTTCAATCCCCTAATGCACCTCTTGTCTAAGATGATGCATCTGTAGAAGTTTGAGATGCATAAAGGACTTTTAGTTTTTCATACTTGGTTTTGTAAGTCTTCTTTTGTTTATACCATTTATATGCATGCTTGGATATTCGTGCCCTTTGAACTTTAAGATCCTTGTTCTTTTCTTTTAACTTTTCATTCCTCAGTTCTAATTCTCTTACTTCCAGTTTCAACTTCTTAATCTTTTTACTGATTTTGGAAGTTTTCTTCTTTTCCATCTTCATTGAAGGCTGCACAGAATTAGTGTCCATCCCCAATTCTTCATTCTCTTGCACTGAATCTCCCTTCTTTTCTTTTTTTATAGTTTGTTGCTCTAAGAAAGGAGAAGCTGTATCATTTGAAATTTCCTGTCTTGGATGATTTTTCTCTTCTTTTTCTTGCTGTTCCAAGAAAAGATTAATTTTTTTAGTCTACGTTATCACTTCATCTGAAATCTTTTCAGTTTCTTGGGTATCTTTTTCTTCATGGACTTTCCCTATCTCACCTATTAGACTTTCTTCTTGACTTTCCAAGGATTGTATATATTCATACTATTTTTGCTGGCTTTCATCATCCTCTTCTAGTGCTGACTTATTTCGAGCTTGTTGATGTTTCCTTGGCTTTTTCTTACAAGTGGTGAAGATTTGATCTTGCTTTTGGAACTGTCTTTCATCTTTCATCACGCTCCTGGTTCTTATTCTTCTCTGAGGCTGTTTTGAGCTTGCTGCCTCAGAGTTATCTTCATCATCTGTGATCATCAACACCTCTTTTTCTTTATTTTTCCCCTTAAGCAGTTTTGAGCTTGTTGCTTCAGGGTTCTGCTCTCCATCCTTGGGGTATGTTATCATCAACAGTTTGTCTTCTTTCAAGCTTTCTTTAGGCAGCTCTTCTAGTTCTTCAAACTGATTATGAATTATAAATTCTTGCCATGTCAGGTTTTTCTTCTGTAACTCATATGTGATGATTATTTTGATGAGCCCACAATGGAAAAGGCTTGTTAATTTATCTTCTGCACGCTTTTGAACAGCCTTAGCCATCTTGGAAAGTCTCTGTAATAAAAAATGGGGCATGTTAATCTCACAATCACCCCTCATATGCTGTAATAACTTGATATGATAAAGATATACAATACTAAATCGACCTTCACAGGTGATGAATCTTTGGATGACATATGCTATTTCATCCCAAGGATGAACCAACCAACTCCTTGGTATTCCCCTCTTCCAGTTCACTGAACCTGCCCTTGACCTGCATAGAAAGGGTATCCATGCCTTCTCCTTGAATTGTTTGGTTTTAAATAATCTCTCCCCTTGTTGTGGTAAGCCAACGATTTGTGTCAAAATATCTTCAGACAGTCTGAAATTCAATTTTCCTACCATAGCCCTCTCTCCATCAAATGAGTCAGCAAAGGCTAGGCTAACATTGTCATTATGCCCATCAAACTTTTCAAAAAAGGACACCTATTGTTTCCTCTCAAAAATTTCCATACATTTCTCATGAATAACAGTGGAATCGAATTTCTCTGGTTCCAATCTAGATACCATTTTGCAAATTTAATAGGAAAAGAAATATAAAGCAGAAAACCCCAGCTTTGCAACTTTTAACTCTGTAAACGTTTTCCTATTTCAAAACGATCCTCTGAAACTGGAATTGCTATTGATCTAGCAAATTCTTTTGGAAAAAGATTCAAGTTTTACCTCTCCTCTGGCGTTGTTACTTCAAGATTTCTCCTGCGCATATGCATTCTTCAAAAATTAGTGCCCGCATCCTTCCTTTGTGATACATGCCTAATTTTCACTGTGAAGTATTATCCCTATATTCCTTTGCAATGTACAGCAATCGGGTCTGCAGGTGGAAGAGTGAAGCTTGTGAAATGATCAAAGCGAAATGACCATTCTAATATACAATCCCAATGTCATAACTTGTAGTGCGATTTTTTTTTATGCACATGAATATTTTCGTGGGAGCATACAACTATGATTCCCACGTCTTTTGCAATAATCATCTGAACATGCGACTTATCAAATGTTCTATGATCCATCTTATATATTCCATATATATATTTTTTAACTTATTGCATAATGCACTAGTATCTTTGTCCTGGAGTATATAAATGAAAATATAAAAACATTTGAATTCCGTTGTTTTTTTTTTTAAACATTTCTCTTCCTATTGAGAAGAAAACCCTGCCTGTAGAATGCAGTTTAGGTTTTGATAAATTTAAATTTGCTTCTGAGATTGATTCTGACCACCATTTTGACACCTAGGGTAGGATAATGAGAAGTGAATGGAATGCTGGCATGGATTGTGAAGGTGATAGAGTAGACAGTCAAGCTTATGAGGATAAGTAGATATGTCATTACTTAAAAACAAACAATCATGCAACTTTTAAAGCATAAAAATTAAAATCCTTACAGACTTTGCTTGATATCCCTTTGTGCTGTGCTTGCTGCTTGATGTAGCTACTCTGCTTGTCTGTTTGAGAAGAAAATTTGCAATTTGTTTCTGATTCACATATGTCCTTCTGATGTCTTCTCTTAAAAATGTCTACCATCTCAGGTCCTTGTGCATTTGGAGAAGGCTTGGAGGGTTCCACTAAAGAAGAAAAATAGAAAGCATGAAATGCTTATCCCCCTCACAGGCCTATTTATTGACTTGTCCTCAAGTCAAACAAAAATATTTATTATGCAAAAAAAAAAACTGCCTATGAGGCATGAAATTTCTAATGCCAGAAAGTGAAAATATTTTTGTGAATTTTCAATGGCCAAGTAAACTTGGTTTTCCAAGGAAAATTCGAGTTTATGTTGTGCCAGTTGCCTGGTTTTCACAACTAAACTCCCTTTTTTTTTCTTTTTTTTTCTTTGTGTTTTTTCCTTCTTTTTCTTTTTTTTGTTTTTTTATCAAATCAGAAAATGGCTAAGAAGAAATTGAAGGAGAAACACCAGTGTGTTTATCCAGCACTTCCATCTCCCGTTGCTGTGAAATCTGTTGTATGAAATCTTCTTTGTTGATAGGCTTGGTGTAGAGTTTTAGTTGATGGCTATTGACCACAAATGTACGTGCTTCATCATAGATTGTTTGGAGTTTGACTAAGCCATTGTCATATAGCTCTGCAATATCATATGGACCAAGCCAATGAGTTGTGAACTTGGCCTTGAAGTCTTTGAATTTTGAATCAAACAATAAGGCCCAGTCACCGATGTGAAATTGTTTATTTTTGATAAACTTGTCATGCCATTGGGCTCTCTTTTGTTGTATCAAAATATTGTGTTCTATTGCAGCCTGTCTCATCTCATATAATTGATTTAATTGTAGTATCCTTTCTTGTTCTGCTTCAGAAAGATTCATCCCCAAATCTACTGCTAACTTAAAGGTATGAATTGGAAATTCTATCGGCAAGAGGACTTGCTTACCATAAACAAGCTGATAAGGAGAAAAACCAGTACTATTTTTCCAAGTAATTTGGTATGCCCATAAAGCTTCAGTAAGCTTAGCTGACCAATCCTTTCTATGCATCTCGACAGTTTTGGTGATGATTCCTTCCAAAGTTTTGTTCGTAGATTCCACCTGGCCATTGGCTTGTGGATGGTAAGGTGTAGATTTTCTGTGCTTAATCTTGTACTTTGCTGCTATCTCCTGCACCAGTTTAGAAGTAAACTGTGCATCCTGATCAGTAACAATCTCTCTAGGAACCCCAAATCTGACAAATATCTCTTCAAAAAGAAAGTTTACCACTGTTTGTTTTGTGGCTCTTAGTAATGGTTTGGCTTCCACCCACTTTGTAACATAATCGGTACATACTAAAATGTACTTCTTTCCTTGTGATGGTGGATTAATCAAACCAATGAAATCAAGAGCCCATTTTTCAAATGGTTCTATTAAGATTTGTGGTTAGAGTGGCATTTCATCAGATCGTACTGGTCGTCCCATCCATTGGCAAGTATCACAGCTCCTAACATACTTCTTAGAATCCTTGAAAATAGAAGGCCAGTAATACCCCAAATTTAGTATCTTGTATGTTGTTCTTTTCTCTGCAAAATGGCCACCACATGGTTCATCATGACATGCTTTCAAAATATCTAAAACTTCATCTTGCCGTACACATATCCTAATAATTAGATCATATCCTGTGTAAAAGAGATCGCCATTGATCCATATATGTCTAGCACTTTGTTTAATAATATTTTTCTTTTCTTTGGATGCCATAGATAGAGGTAGCTGTCCTGATGATAAATAGTTGGCGATATCAGCATACCAAGGAGTGATAACAGAAATTGCAAACAAGTGTTCATTAGGGAAACTATCTAAAATACGAACAACCTCACCAGTATTGTGAAGCGAGACAAGAAATCTGCCACTTGATTTTCTCGTCCAGGCCGATCTAAAATAGTGATATTGAATTCCTGCATTAATAGTAACCATCTGGTTATCCGACCACTAGTAATAGACTTATTCATCAAATATCGTAAAGCAGAACGATCTGTGTGGACAAAAATTTCGTAGCCAGTAATGTAATGACGAAATTTGTTCACAGCATGAACTACTTTATAATTCAATGACTGTATAATTCAATTCTGCAGATGTTAGATTTTTGTTGATAAAATAAATAACATAAGTCCTGGTATGCTCTTTTTGTCCCAAAGAGGCCCCTATTGCAGTATCAGATGCATCAGTAGAAATATGGAAGGGAAATGTCCAATTTGGTCCCCTTAAAATGGGAGCAGTTGAGAGCTTCTCTTTAAGTGTCTGAAATGCAGATTGACAGTTAGTATCCCATTTGAAATGTACATCCTTTGAAATTAATTTAAACAATGGCAGGGATATCTTACTGAAATTTGCAATAAATCTACGATAATAGCCTGCATACCCTAAAAAGCTTCTCACATCTGTTTGAGTTCTTGGTTCAGATAGATTTGCAATGATTTGAATTTTGGCAGGATCTACTTTTATTCCAGATGAAGAAATGTGATGTCCTAAAACTATCCCTTCAGTCATCATCATAAAACACTTTTTGTTGCTAAGGGAAATATTTGAGTCAACACACCTTTTTAAAATTTTCTCCAAGTTTGCTAAGGAATCCTCAAAGGCACTTCCATGCACAAAAAAATCATCCATATAGACTTCAACACATTCATGAATTAGATCTGCAAAAATGGCCAAGACTGCTCTCTGAAAGGTAGCTGGGGCATTACATAAGCCAAAAGGTAAAACCTTGTAGGCATATGTGCCCCAGGGACATGTAAAAGTAGTTTTGTCCTGGTCCTCTTTTGCAATGCTAATTTGATTATATCCACTGAAACCATCTAGAAATGAAAAATATTTCTTCCCAGCTAAGGCATCTAACACTTATCAATAAATGGCAATGGGAAATAATCTTTTAGTGTTTCCTTGTTTAACTCCCTGTAATCTACACATATTCACCATTTGCCATTTTTCTTATGAACAACAACCAAGGGAGAAACCCATTGGCTGTCAGAGATAGGGTAGATAAATCCTACCTTTAATAACTTCTACAATTATTCCTTAACTATCTCTTTTAGTATGGGGTTCATTCTACGTTGAGGTTGTCTGAGAGGTCTAATTTTATCATCTATGTAAATGTGGTGAGTGCATGTTTCATGATGAATGCCTGGCATTTCAGTGTATTCCCAAGCAAATGCATGGGAATATTTATTCAATAAGGCAATCAACTGTTCTTCTTGTGATGTGGTAAGATGTGCACTGATATTCAAATGTTTTCTTGGACTGATTTCAACTGTTTTTCTTTGGATATCAGTGATTGAATAAACATTAAAAATGTCATGAAGTGCCAATGCTAAAGAATGTACTATGCAATTTTCCTGAAAATTCTGTCCCAAAACTTGATCTGCTATAGCATACTGCATGTCTCTTAATTCTTCAGAAATATCAGGTTCAGCAATGAAGTAATCTAGCAAATCTTCGTTGTTTTCTTCTTGAAAATCAAAGAACTGATTGATACTTAGGACAGGATGAATTACTTCTTCTTCTTGATCTTTGGTCTCATTAATCCATGATAAATGATCTAATATAGAAGGTCATTGGGCAGAAGGATAAAGTGTAATTTGTTTTCTCTCTGTCCCATGTGAAATGAGCATACTTCCTGATCTACACCCTATGAAAGCATCAGCTGTTTCCAACCAGGGTCTTCCAAGAATCAATGGATGCCCCCCTAGATTAGACTTTGGTTGCAACACTATAAAATCTATAGGATACTCCCAAGAATCTAAAGAAACAATGATATCTTCTAAGATCCCTTCAGGTGTGATTTTAGATCTGTCAACTAATTCCAAAACTGTAGTGGTTGGTCTGAGATTTTTCAAGTGAAGATATTCCATTGTCTCTAGTGTCATGACATTAATAGCAGCACCTAAGTCAATCAGTGTTTTTGGAATTGAAAAATTGCTGACAATGATTGTGACCATTGGGATTCCTGAATCAACATATTTTTCAATAAAAACAGTGTTAGACATTAATCCTGCTAATTTTCCTACCACATGAATTTTTTATGGATCCTTCCTTCTCTTATTGAGACATAATTCCCTAACTGCTTTTGTATAGAATATCCTTTATAGCCTGCAGTAGGGGAATTTTGACACATACGTTGGTTAACTCATTCAAAACATCAAAATCAAGTAGGGAGATTGAAATTTTTTCCTTGACCAACCTTTCTGGAAAGGGAGGTATATAAGGTACTAATGTTTTCCCCTTTTTACTGTGATTTTCTGACTAAGACTTTTCTATATTTGATTTTTTTGGAGTTTCTCATTTTTTGCTTGTTCTTCTAAAATAACAGGAGATTCTTTTTGTAAAGTTTTTCCAGATCTTAAGTTGATGTTTTGAAGTGGGAGGATTGAGTAGGGGAGTGCCATTCCATCATAAACATTATACATGGGTTTATCCATTTTATTATTCGGATTTGGTATTGGTTGGGCTGGCAATTGTGTTGGTCAAGGTGGAGGCTGGTTGGATGGAAATTGAAGATTTTGAGGTTGTTGGCCTTGTTGGGGAGCAAGATTAGGTTGTTGGAAAAATGGGGCTTGATTCTGCTGGTATTGGGGATATGCATAAGGTTGTTGATAGGGCTGTAGATAGGCCTGTTGATATGTCTAGTTACCATGAGTATACCCTCTCCAATTTGGAGCAGGTTGGGATAATTGAGGAAACCAAGTTTTCCAGGGCATGGGTGCACTCCATGAATTTTGAACAGGAGTTTGATAATTTGAATGAAACTGTTGCATAGGATCTTGAGACATAGCTGAAAAATGTGGTTGCCAAGGTCTTCATTGTCCCATAAAATAGAGAGACTCCATGCTTTGATTCTCCTCCATTCAGGCTGCCTACAATTCTTTCAATCTGAGGAAGTCATCAGTTTTATGATTTGTAGTACATAAGCCACAAATTTGAACAGAATTTAAAGGACATTCTTTTAATAGGTGTTTTTTTCTACATTTAGGAAAAAAAATAGACAGGGCTTGATCTTGTTGGGATTGTTGTTCTTGTCTTGTATTGGTTCTTGATGTTTCGACCTGTGTTCCTAAGCTACTCAATAGTTTAGTCTTAAAATCTTCTAACATGTTCCCAAGTTCAGCTCTGGATATGCCACTGGTTGCAGATTTGGTTACTTTGGAAGTTACATCCCTTTTCCCATTTATGGAATTTCCTCTTGAATACTTCTGACATAAGTCTTGTATCTCACTAAAGGGTAAGTAGGAGATGTCACATTTTCCCATAACATTCAAAATATCAAGTTATTCTTCTCTTATTCCTTTTAAAAAGATTGTCTGAGTGATCTCAGGTGTCAAGGAATTATATTTGGATTTCTGCAAGTTGTATGAGAATCTTTCTAGATACTCTTCCAAGCTTTCATCCTCCTGCTAAGACATCCTAAAAATTTCATCTTTTAAATCCTTTGATCTACAATATGCCTGATATTTCCTAAGAAAAATTTTCATCATCTCATCCCAGCTAGTTATAGAATGCTCTCCTAATCCCATGAACCATTTCAAGGCAGCTGCTTTAAGAGTAGCAGGGAAAAGATGAAGTTTGTGGGTGTCATTAGTATATCCATAGGTTCGACATAAGATATCAAATTCGAATAAGAAAGAATCTGGATCTTCAGAAGTCATACCATAGAAATTTGGTAGAACAAATGGTGGAATATTTTTCATCTTTACCTCTTCCCCTAGGATGATGCTAGTGTCCAAGATGGGGAATTTAAAGGTGGCTCCCTGATCTTCTTATTCTCTTTCATCCCTTTCATACCTTCTCTCTTCTTCCCTGTCATGTCTCCTCTCTTCTTCCCTTCTCTCTTGTCTTAAATTATTTTCAATTTCTAACCTTCTCCCATACTCCCTTCTCTGTTCTACAATTGGCCCTTTTGATGTTTCTTCTTTAGCCATTTCAAAAGTATCAACAGTTGTAATGAGTCCTTTTTTATCAGATAAAGAAGTTCCTGTTACTTCTATTTTTGGGGGGTTTTTGATAAATCTTCCTTTTTCGTCTCTTTGCCTTGACATAAAACTAGAATCTACTCTGTATTTTTGAAATTTTCTTTTTATAAAAGAACTAAAGTTGCTTAAGTCTGCTTCTAAAATGCCTCCTCGACAACGGTGCCAAATGTTGGGCTCCAATCCACTGGTGTAAATTAGACCTTAAGTTTATGTCAATCAGGAGTTTGTAAGACTTAGAGGCATATCCCAAATATAGAGACTCAGAGCTATACCTAACTAGAAATTCAGTTTACCTATGAAACAAATCTATTGAATGCTAGAATGTTGTAACTTTGAAATGTAAAACCTCCCTTACATAAGCAACTTCATTTGATCTCTTAGTTCAATTAGCAATTCATACATGAAATATTCTAAGATAAAAAATACTAAACCTAAATCCTAAAAATAGAGCACAATACAATGACTAATTTCTCACTGTTGAAGCAGACAATCATTGATTTCCTTTACAAGAAGACAATTCACAATGTGTAACTATCTTCAGCAATTTGAGATCGAATAAGAAATGCAATTGAAATCACTCCTACAACGTTTAACCATTTAAGTAAAAGAGCTCATAACCCTATTCATATAATCTAACTCATTCTGTAATGTGTGAGTAATTAAATAAAGAAAATTGACTTCTACAGGATTCACTAAAACATACCACACGCAATGATGCAGAAATATGTGTGCAGACTTGGCAAAGGGGGCCCTCCAATGCTTTGCTTACACACGCAAAGAAAATCACAGAGCTCTAAAACTCAATCACATTCACCATATAGAAATGAACATACACAGTAATTTATCGAATCCTCAGTCTTTATTTCAAAATCATACGTCTATTATCCCAGGAGTTTCTTTCCTTTGTAAAATCAAATACTTATACAATTTTTTAAAAACTGAAATGCTAGAAATATGGAAGACTCATAATGATATGCTCCTAATATTTTTCTCGACCCTCGAGATCCTTCATCAGATCCATCAAAAATAGGCAAAATCGAAACTGTCCTTTTTTCATGCTAAGTGGTAGCACAGGTGGTCATCTTTGACCAGCATTGACTCGACACCTATGAAATCCATATCATATGTTCGTTAGAAATATAACCATCCTTGGACATCGAGGATCTTCCTCCCATCTCTCAGTTTGTGCCTAGCTAGCCTGCAAGTATCCAACCTAGGAGAAATTACGGGAAGTTAGCACATTCTGTAATTTTGAATAAAACCTTAATTTAAATCCCTTAAATTTATCATAATTCAATTTATTAAGAAGCAACAACATTTATACCTTTGACCAAAGTTTTGTGGATGAAATTAAGGTTTTATGGATCAAGTATGAAGGTTAATGGAGAAAACTGGAAGGTATTTAGATGGAAAAATAGGTAAAAAATGGTGCCCAATAGCTATCACTCATGCACCTTCTGGTACAATTCAAGAGCATTTGGAGCTATTTGGAGTCATATACCATTGGGGGTTGGAACCTCAAAATTACTAGTAAATTCATAGAGTTCCCTTGGATACATATTCGACCCAAAAACCACATATTATGATTCAAATATTCCTTGAATTAATGTCTAATAATAGATCCAAGTATCATACCCGCCATTAGTGAAGAGTGTACAATGTTTGGAAGAGATTTCTTCCAGGACCCAGGGGGGGATTTCCACCTCCCAAATTGACTAATCTTGTCCCTAAACTTCTTCTCTTGTAAATTTAATACCATGGTTGGTTATATTAGTTGATTTTATGTCTAATATATGTGCTCATATTTCCCATCACCCCTCAGGACCTTCCTCACCAAGTTTGGAAGCAATTGGAGGAATTTTGGGATCAATTGAAACCATTTAACTAGAGTTGTAAGAAGTTGAATTTTAGTACATAGTGAAATAATTGAAGAATTGGTATTTTGTTAAAAATTCCAAAAAAGGGGACATTACAGTATCTGAGGCTCCTAAGGGTAGTTCACTGGGTCACATGACCCCCCACTTATTTTCTACTTCGTTGATAGTTCTTTTAGATATGAGTTTATTACCACCTCTTCCAATCACTTGGCACACCCTTCCTAATCCTCTTTCACCATAACACCCTCCTTCCTTGTGCATTTTCCAGTGATGATGTCATCTCTTCATCTAGGTCGTATTGTTATATGTGGGGTAGCATTGAGGGATTATCAGCATTGTTCGGGTTAGATGGGGCATGACACCCCCCTTCTTACTCTTGCCTTCAGTTCAAAGTACTTTGCTCATTTTTAGATAATTTAGTCACTTTTGGGTAAACTCTTGGGAAAATCCCCCAAGTTACCCTCATATTTGATTATTTTATATTATTTTATTTTATAATTTTAAGTTTACATTTTATAATTTCAAATTGAAATTTTAAGGCATGTCGAACAGGTTTATTTGTAAATGTGAGTGTGAGAACATATAAATAGATCTCCTCACTTAATTTTCAAATCACAGCTTATGGGACAAAACTCAGTATGTTACTTGTTACCCAATATAGCCTTATGAAGTGATGCGCACCTCTTGGAGGGAATGCCTTTTTATTCTTTGGGTGAAGTTGGATGCTCTCTTTGCTTTGCTCGTGCTTTGTGGATGCTAGAATGGTGAGAAGAACTCATGCTCAATTAAGTCTACTTTATTTTTAGTGTATCTTGATGAATGGTAGGTAATTTTTTCTTCTTGAATATTGTATGGTATCCCTAGGGCTACATTCTCTTTGAATGTGGCCTTTTATCTACTTTATATCCCCTTCGCATGAATGAAAACCATCCAAATAGGAGGTTTTCCCTAGTTTAGCCTTGGATCTCCAACTTTGCCCTAGTTTAGGCTCTTGAAACGAACCATAGAGGTTGTTTCAAGAAGCCCTAATCTAGTTGACAAGGAGAAATACCTCCAAGAGTAAGGTTGGTCACCTTCCTCTAGGGACAGGGTTTAAGGGTAATATCCACGAAAACCCTAAGTTGACACTCTTTTACCAATTTTTTTTCATATGCATGTGTAAATTTGGATTTTCATGGTATAATTAGGGTTAGAATTAGATCTACTATTTTATGTCCAAAACCCTAAAAAATCAAAAAAATATTTTTTTCCAAATTTTTGGCCTTCCTAAAATTTTAGCCCTCGCTCCTATAAATTTAGAATTCCTATTTGTCCCTTAAAAAACCCTAGGGAAAATTTTTAGGAAGCCCTAAAAACCCATAAAATTTTCTAATCCCTTAAAAATAAAAAATAAAAAAATTTCAATTTTTTTGCCTCCCTACAATTTCGACCCTCTCTCCTACAAACTAGGCTTAGCATTTTAGGCCCCAAAAACCCTAGGGTGAAATTGTGGAAGCTGTAAAATATAAAAAATTCCTAAAAACCATACAATCTACCCTCATTCTAAAAAAAACCTAGCTTTTTTCCCTACACCCTAAGCCTATCCTTTTCATTCACCTAGAAGCCCTATGGCTTCCTCCCTCCCTTGGAATCCCTCACTATTGTTGCTACAAAGTCTACAATAAATTGCAGTATGTCCACCTTTGGATAGTCATTAACCCGTGGAAACAAAATCATACTTCAAAATTTTTAAAAGGAAACTCAAATTTTACTTGCAAAGTTAGCTAAGAGTTACATTGGTTACTGATAATAAAAGGGACTAGTTTTCCTACTATTTTGCGTGATTCTAATGAGGTATATTATCCTTGGAATACACTGCTAAAGAGTTCTTTAAAATTGGAATTCGATGTTGCTTAAAGGAAGTTAATACAAGGTCTAAAATTGCCTATCATACCGCTGGCATATAAGTCTAAAAACATCTATGTATGCATGCCTAATGTCAGATTGAGATCATTGCAGAAAATATAATTAAATGGTGAACTTTTTTCTATTGATCTTGAACATGTAAAGCATATCTCATATCGATTTTTAATTTGGTAACCGTACTGCTGCTACAAAACTATCATAACCAAGACTTTAATACGATATTATTGTTTCCATCATTATATCAATCCTCTATTTTGTAATTGGTTGAACATGTATTGTTGTTATTACACTCTTAATGGATTATTTATGGTCACATTGTTGATGCCTACTGTTGTTGGTGAATGATCTATGTGGGTTAGAATGTTATTGAATGCCTCTATTACTAATTACATACATCTTGAGGTGATCTTGATTTATCTCAGCCATTACTTTCATTGGATACATTTACACTAGCATCTACAAGCACTTGACTAAATTCATGTATCTTCTTCATTTATAAGGAACTGATCACTAATTAGAGCATCTAGAAGGCATAGTGTTCTTTGTTATAAGTATCTTGCAAATCCTTGTAGGGATATTCCCTTAGAGGTTCTGACTTTCCGAAGTTGTTCAAGGAACATGACCAAGGTGGAATTGGGTCACTTTCCTCTTATGCGCTTATCCAAAACTAGCCTTCAAGTTCATCCGGTAACAATACGATATGAAATAAGTATAGTGTTTGTTATATCTACCTTTAACCTAGCAATTGCTACTACATGACACGAATCTACACCAATAGGCCTAGAAATACCCTGTAGTAGTTATAGGGGTGTTAAGATGGACAACATGTATGTGACAAGGTTCCCATAAAGAGGGGATATATTAATGTAAGGACCTTCCCAGGTCCTTAGTTTAATATAAAGGGAATCTAACAGTTTACACTTGTGTTCTAAGTTTTTCAGTTTGATTCAGTGTTTTTTATAAATCTTTCAACGGGTAGAACTCAAAAATGAATAGGTAAGAACCAAATTATTAGCATGAACATTTTAACAACATAAGAAAATTATTAGCATGAGCATTTTAACGACATATTGAAGAAAATATTTCTACATGATTTTCTCCATATTCATCTTATTAAGAAACTCTCAATTATAAATTTTAAAACAATAAATAAAATACCAAGATATCAAAATACCTCTAGGATAGTAGTTTGTCCAAGATTCACTTATTCCTTGCAAATTTGTTCTGTAGAATAGCTCTAAATACTTAGAAAACTCAACTGACCAAATCAGTTTGCCACCCTACCAACTAAGAAAGTCTCGTTGTTTTCCTAGCTCCAAGAATTGTGTTCTTGGATCCTCGAGCCCAAAACCTAAGTACAATCATCACAACCAGTTCTGTATCTTTCCCTTTTATGAAAATTCCAGGCTCCTCTTCTCAATTTTCTTCAATGCCAAAAATATCCCCAAAACATTCACATTCCCCCCCTATATCATTCTCATCACCGACTCCTCTTCTTGACTTTAGTCCCCTCCCCCTTATTTATTGCTTCAACCAACCTCTTATCTATTATGCTAGGTTCTTTTCCTTTTTCTTATCAACCTCAATTCTGAGTGGTTATTTACAAGTAAATTATTTTATTAAAATAAACTTCCAGTGTCATTCCTTTAGCTCATGCTTTTGACATGACTTAACATTTTTAAACAATATACATATTAAATATTAATACTGCACATTAATATCTTTTCAAAACAATAATAATAATAATAATAATTTATTTTAACTATTAACATATTCCACCATCAAATCATAATTATAATTAAGGTTCAACGATTACTTATTTATTAACTAATCAATACTCTTTTAACTTTAATGATCATTCACAAGACTATTTACCACATTCAACAATTGACACATAATTGTAATTAATCATAATTAATATTTATTTACTGGCACATTTTAAATAATTATAATTAATAATTATGCTTAATCCTAATTAATTATAATTAATCCTAATGGTCATTCATGGAATTATTTACCACATTCAAGATCCAAACCTTAATTACAATTAAACTTAATTGATATAACTCATACATAATTATTTAACACTTATCAATTGGTTAATATTAGTCTTAGTAACAATAATTAATCATCGTTAACAACCAATTGACATTTATTATTCAAGTGAATAATAATCTTATTAACAACCATTAGCATTATTAATACTTATTTAAAATTTATAAATCAAGTTAATAATAGTCTTATCAACACTAATTAACCTTTATTTAGTGATGACCACAAGTAATAATTAACCTTGATAACAATTAAACCTTTCTTTAATAATTTGATGCAATTGTTTCAATTCATAACTTAATAAGTGATAATATTATAATGTAACTAGTTGAAATTACAAAACATGAACGCACAATTTTAATTGTATAATAGATTGTTCATACAACATATGTAGATGATCTATGTAAGTGTGTCTAGTGTGTACATATATCGTGTAGGTACACTAATAGTACTAAACCACATATCGCACATAATCATACAAGCCAGTATCTGTTGACGTATACTTAAACACGAATTTGCAATGTCTATTCGTTTTCATTAAGTTAGATCATAATTACCTATGAAACAATCGTAATATACTGAGTTACAACACACTGAATCAAGCAAAGGTTTCAAGACACACAATTAATTATGTTTCCCTCTAAAACTTCCACGACATTCCTATCTTCCTACTTCCTCCTATCTAATTCACACCTAACTTCCACATCATATCTTTCGTCTGTTGGAATACCTTGGAGTGTCAACTACATGACATAACTTTAGTTAGAACCCCTAAGTGGAAGTGTCGACTCCATCGACCAAGATTCCCCAACAAGAACCCACTAGTCATCATCACACACCTTGGGAAGTGTGTCATAGCATAACCCTCCCATGACTCTGGGTTTTGGGGATAAATGATGGGTAATGCCTCCACCCCCTAATGATTAAACAAGGAACTATGTATACATCAACATAGTGACTACGTTGCAACTGTTGTACTTAGGTTTTTCATCGAATAACCAATTTGGGCAGTTGAGTTTCTTGAAACCCCATGTTATCCCACACATCATGATAATAACAATAATTATTCATTCTCATACCATTTCTCTTTTGGAATTCATGTCATTGATGTACTTCCATTTTGTAGGGATCAACTATTCCTTATCTCTTATAAATTACCTTTTGGTTAGTCTCATAACAAAATTTTAATGCAATATCATGCAATCATTGGCGTGTGTACATCTCTCGTTAATACTAAAAACAATGTAATTATTTTGTATCATGCATATGGAACCATAATCATCTATTCAACACATAACTTTAAATCAGTATCCACGTAACATTATTTATTAAATTTGCAATCTAGAGATATAATCAAAACATGAACATGATTCATAATATTAACATCGCACACATATAAATTCTGCAAAATAACAAATCCATAAGTCCACAGTGTCATCAAACTAACGTAGCTCTACAATAATAAGTAAATACAAATAGGAAATGGTAAGTCAAACGGTTAGGTCAAATGGGGCATTACAATTAATCATTGCATGTTGTTGATGTAGCTCTCAAATTTCCAGCTACAAAACCAATTCCACCTACAATTACTAATTAGTTTTTATAAAGATCTAGCAAATATCTATAGCTATAGCATGCATTCATTCCAATATATTTTTAGTCAAGACAACCTATCGTATGGATATTGTCTCTCTTTTGCAAATAGGCCATCTTATCAGCATACAATTTTTATAAAAGTCAACCTATAATGGACTGATTCTTCTAGGGTGCAACAATACTACTTAAAATCTATGATGATCTTTTTATTTTGTTTCACCGTGTGCTTTGGGGACAAATCCTTCCTAAACACAAGGACGTGTAACATGCCTAAAATTATATTAACTATATTAATTAGAATGTAGAGATGTATCCCTTAGCAGGATTTGTGTCTCTTGGGCACTATATAAGATTTTCTTCTAGATGCTTATCAATCATGCTTGTACCATTCACATTTATTAAATATAGTTCCAATTTGTGTGTTTTTTTTGTGTGCAATTATTCTATGTGATTGGTATGTTTTAATGTTTTACATGCCTATGGGTAGGATTTGAACATTATCCAATCATCAATGGTGAAAGAAAGGTATAAATATCTAAGACGAGGAATCTAATATGTGTTTTTTTTCCTTCTTGTAGTACTTGTAAAAATATTGAATGAAAGAAAGTATAATTAAGTATGACCAACCAGATTCAATCTGGTAAGCGGAAAATCATCATACAGTTTGTTGTGGGAGATTGTTAGGAGTATTTTCAATATAATTCTAAACCTAAAAATATTGAATTTCACAATGTTAAACCAATAGATACAATAGAGATAAATATCAAGAAGAGATAATAGCCACCTTGTGGTAAAACATGCCTAGGACCACCATTGGTAAGTCTCTACTGGATCTAACCATATAATATTATAAAAGAAAATATACAAGAACCTTGGCACTTTCTATTCCCTTTTCATCATGAATATTCTCTCCAAGTATGTCACAAGTGTCCCATAGAGAGGGACTGTATTAATCATTGCATGTTGTTGATGTAGCTCTCAAATCGCCATCTACAAAACCAATTCCACTTACAATTACTAATTAGTTTTTATACAGATCTCATCTCTTTATAACTGCAACATGCATTCATTCCAATAGAGTTTTAGTCAAGACACATATATTTTATGGATATTGTCTCACTCTTTTACACAGAGGCCATTTAGCCAGAACTTGTTAATCCCTCGGTAGGAAAGATTCAATAGAATCCACTTAGTTTGGATGTCTATGTTTTCCTCTTCCCATGACCTAAAGGAATAGTATGAATGTGAAGTGATGCAGGATGTTGGCCGTAGTTTGTCTACTATTGAGAATTCTCAGCAAGCTATCCCTTTTACACAATCCCAGCGTATTTTTCAATTGATTTAAGCACAAACAATAGCAGACCACTCTTTGACATGGGTATGTTTATTGCAGTATGTTCAATTCATATAAGCTTCCTCTCCACTCTAGTTTTTTATACAGAACAAATCAATATAGCTTCCGAGACACAGAGAGTACAACTTGCAAGGAACATGAGAAAGGGGAGATCAAGAAAGAGCACAATACTAACCTAAGAAGAAGTTGATTTAAACTCCTCTCCTGCAGAATCCCTTTCCCACCTCTTCAAGAGTCTCCAAGTTCTGTCAAGTGTTGTGTTTTTCTCCATTTGCAAAACTCCAAATATATAACTATGAAATTTCCAAACACCAAATGAAATATCTAACCGACGGAACTATTAAATTCCCTAAACCCCAAATTCACACGCTATTCAACTGGTGTAATGGCCTCTCAAACCAAGAAACCCTCTCCCCTCCTGCCAAATCCAAAATTTCATGCCAAATAGTAGTTTTATGGTCAACACACTCGTAATGAATAAATGACATTGATGAGGTCAATGATAACATATAAAACCGTCATCGATATCTATCTGTATTACTGGAGTAACGTCTGAACCCAACTCCACCGATCGAATCATCATCATAGGGTATTATGTCGGCCATAAATCTCTAAAGTGGTCGTGTATTTCTATAATCCTAGTCAGGCGACCATCCAAATGGCTGAGTTTTCCAACTTATGTTTTATGTATCGTTGTTTCTTGGCAGGACATGGGATTTCCAAATGTTTTTTTATGGAATATTTTTTAATAATTTTGTGCTTTTTTTATTTCCACAATATTCATATAAACTTCTTTCTTTGTTTTTAAACTTTATATTTCTTTCTTTTTTATAATATATATGAGATTAAATGTAACACCCCGGTTTTGACCCCGTTTGCATTAAATGTATATGATGTATATACTGTAATTAATCATGGTGTGGAGCTAAGGGAAAAATCCCCACCATTGATTTATCGTTTTATGTTTCAGCGATTAAAATCGATGTCGATGGTATTTTCTGCTATCCAGGCACGTTATAATTATGGAAACCACGTAAATATGCATTTTAATTAAAATACCCACAACTAGCTATGTCAATGCAACCATAATGAGAAGGGGCATTATTTCCTAAGGATAAGGGGGGGATATTTAATCTTTGGGGCCAATGGGGAAAAGTCAAATGTCAAAGGGGGAAACCACCAAACTGTCAACTACCCTTCTTATCTTATTCACCCAATCATTTATTACTGCCAGAAGTTGGTTGAGTTGGTTATTGCATGGGATGGGAAAGGTATGATAGCCCAAATTCGATTTGGAGAAGCCATCAGTTTTTGGGAAATGTGTTTTGACTCCTTGGACAAGTAAAAACCCAAAAACATATGCCATTCTACCATGCTTGGATGTTTCCATGTTTTCCTCACCATTTTTCCTTCACGTGAGCTCTCTCAGGGATTTATAACTTCTTGTGTGTGAAACCATTCACATTTTTTGTTGTTACCTCAATTTGCTCAAGCTGGGAAATATTTTTTTGTGATTATCAGTGGCTGAGTTTCCTTGCCCACATTTTTGTTGCATTTTCCCCATCGTTTTCAAGCTGGAAATCGTTTTCTGGCAATGCCCAGTGAGGGGAAGAAGAGACCCATGATTTCAGGTGTTGTTGAGTCCGTTTTGGCCACGTTAGGGAAAAAACATCCCTGGAAATCAAATTGTTGTTAGGGAGTAGTTTTACCCATCCGACAATTCATGTTTGTTGCTCAAACTATTCTTCTTCAAACCCAGAAATCATATTGTGTTGAGGGTGTATCTTTTGGCTTTGGCCTAAATTGAATTGGGAGTGGAAATGGGATTTGAGCTTTCTTGATAATCCTAGTGTGTCCAGGAGCCTCACAGACAGAGCTAAAGGGCTGGCTTTCTTCTCTACACCCCCTGAATAGAAATGGAAGGGAAGTCATGGCATGAGGGACTGTGCAGCAGAGAAGGGGATGATTCCTTGTGTTGGGTTTGTGTGGATGTATTAGAAGTCAATCTAGCTCTGGTGCAGGTGTCCTTAGCTCTTCAATGAGCCCACAAGATTAACAGTCAGTGTTTCCAGTTCTTGATAGCCTGATAAATCCAACTCTGTTGGCTTGGCTATGTATTGTTGTGTATCCTTGGCTACATGTGAGCCTACTAGTTTCCCCTTACTCCTTGTGGAATCATGCCCAGCTCAGGTGTGGAATTGTTGCTAAGAGATTAATGAGCACACTAGCCTATAGTTGGATGGAATGTTGCAGCGACATAGTTGGTTGTAGGACAAGATTTCCTGAAGATAAGTATTCTTGTGCTTAAGTCCTTGCAGCTATGTTTGTTTTAAAAATCAATATGAAAAAGTTAAATGCTGTGAATGTGTTGAATGAAATGTAAATGCTTCTACTGTATATTGAATGTTTATGCATCTATGGTTTTTTTTATAACATTGCATTTTATATTGTGTTCATGGGGATAGATTGCCCGGGTGTGTAGTTAGCATGATCATTCATGTCCTCTTCGTCGGTCAGAGGTTTGGGGACGTGATAGCTTGGTATCAAAGCATCTAGGTTGTAGCAGTGGGCCTTTATGGGCCAAGAAAACCAGCTAATAGAGGTGGGATACCCTCTGTTGAGCATAGACCAGTAGAGAGAATTTTTGGAATATCATTAAGTGTGAAAACTCTTCTCTGTGTTGCAACTGAGAAACGTGAAGTGGAGCCGCAGTAGTGGCTGAGTTCACTGAAGCAAACCCGCAGCGGTGGGTGCAAGTTAAAGATGTCGCCGACATGGAGGAAATTCCAAAAATTTCCCAGGTATGGATTAGGTGAGTGAAAGCCTAAGTCCAAGCCTATATAGTGGGATGGAAGTGGAAAATATTTTTGCAACGGTGGAAGAATGACAAAGATAGAGACAATGAGACATTGCGGCGGCTGGAAGATGAAGAATCTTCCGCAGCGGCGGGTGGAAGCCAAAAATTGACCCACAATGGAGGCGAGCCAAAGAAAAAGAAAAAGCCGTAATGACGACGACAGACAAAATATCTTCGAGTCGCAATGTCGAGTGAAAGGCGAATATCGAGCCGCAACGGCGGCGGAGGAAAGATGGAAATGGAGCCGACGTAGCAGCGACTACAAAAAGAAGAATGAGCCACTACGGAGGATGGAAGGTGAAGCTTGAGCTAGTACAGTAGCGAAAAAGAAAGGAAGATCGAGCCGCTATGGCTGCAGGTGAGAAGGTGTTGCAACTACAACCTTTTCCTCAAATTTTTTAAAATTTTGGACCCTCCTTTTGATTTTTTCTTTGCTGGGATTGTTTGGTTTCCTGAAATCTGTCTTTCCTCTGCTGCAAATTTGGATTTTTTGAGGTTGAAGTGAGGTCAACTGTTTTCCCTCATCTTGGAAGTTAAATGATCTAAAATTGCCTTTTTGTCTAGCCAATTCTTTTGACTGTGGATTTTTGTTTCTTAGCACTTCAAGTTGTTTTTTATCGTTTGATGATTTTTCTTATCGCTATCAGAAATCTGTTGATGTGTGAATCGGGGCATTAGTCTTCTATATCACCGCTATTTTGGAGGGAAAATAGAGAACATGCCGATGGATAGTTCTTATTCTCGCCGATTCCGTGGTTTTATTGCTCAAACCATTTGCTTTTTGATGATTTTGTTTTTGCTATCGGAATGTTTTTGACAAGCGGTCGGAGTCTTAGTATTCTATGACGCCACTGTTTCGGAGGCCTTGTTGTTTGACTCATTGACACTGTAGAGTTAGTTATTACTTGTTTCGATCATCGACGGTTTTGTAATCCGTGAAACCCACAGTCAGTTTGTTATCCACCGTTGCAACTGTCTAGTGAACTATCCTGTCGATGCATTAGTGGTTTCGATCTCCGATACGTGACTACGGTGGCGTTTAGTGATTTATATCGCTGACACTGTGAAAGCTTTCAGCTTTGAAGCATCGACACTGTGGAGATGCTTAGTTTTAAGGTCGTCGATCCATAGCACTTAGAGCCTCCGATCGCCGAAAGTTTTTTTCGAATGTGAAACCCATAGTCTATCTCCTGCCATTGCGGCTGCGTAGTGAACTAACCACCTGATGCTTAGTGCTTCAGCCCACCGATAAGGTTTTTCCCACCGATAAGGTTTTTTCCCGCCTATACCTTTTACCAAAGGTTTTCCACGACGAGGAGCACAGTACAGAGTCTGGTGTTTTAGAGATTAGTAGTAGTAGAAATGTAGTTCATGCTTGTATCGGAGGATTTTGAGTTAGTTCAGATGCAACCTAGATTAAGATGAAGAATCTTTGCTATCAGGGTTGTCATTTGGGTTACGGACAGGGTTTCAAGCACAACCGTAGGATTTTCTTTTTACCTTGTCATGTTTCTTTTCATGCATTAATACTGTGTATAGTTTATTTTTATAGAATGCTTGATACAGTTTTTGTTATTTTGGCAAAATATTAATGGCCTAAGAACATGCTATGTTTATGACAGAGAGTTGGCTGAAGAATGAAGAAGAAGAAAGAAAGAGAGCCGCGGAAGAGGAAGGAAGAGGAGGTAAGAAAGAGAAATGAGGAAGCAGAGATCAAGAAAAGAAAAGAAGAAAGTGAAAGACTAACATTAACAGGATCTCAAAAAAGACCAACAGATTATTGGGCAGATCGATAATAGCAGAGGCCCAAGCATGGAAAAAGTTCATTAATGACTAAGCGGGCCCCTCTCCATGACGTGTTCTCTTAATTTTTGTTTTTAATGTAATATATTGTATAAATTATGAACGCTCACTACAAGACAAAATTTTGGGATTGAAACGTTGGGGTAAGCCCAAAAGTCATTTGGGGGCAGCCCAAAGGTTTTTCTTTTTTTATAAAGATAGGAGAGTTAGATGTTGAACAGGAATTTTTCCCAGACAGATTTGTGAGAAGTATGTTGTAAGAAGAACTATTTCCTTTTGCAATAAAGAATTACAAGTTTCCTGCTGGAGAAAGCTTGGTGGAATGTTTCAAATGTCGTGTTATGGATCAGTTGAATGTGAACTATTTCATTTTCATCTTATGTCTATTAACTGTGAGATCGTTCTAACTCATTGAATCTATGTTCATGTTATGAATGCACTCTAGTTTATTCTGTGAAATTTCCACTGTGAGTAATGGAGGTTTTCATAAACAATAAGCTATCTTGTTGTTCATATATCTATTAATGTTCATGCGTTCTGAAATAAGTAACACCTATATGTAATTTTTCTTAATGCATGCGCAAAAACACATTACTCATTGATAACTGATACTTTTTCTCCCTAGGGATAGGTTAGTTAGTTAGTTTTAGTTTCTTTCTGTGTGTGATTTAGATGCGAGAGAGTTAAGACGAGAGGTAAGAACCTGTGCATCACATTGTGACACTCCTCATTATCTTTATCAATCTGCATTTTAGATAGGCACTTGCACATCATACGTAAACACAAAAAACTAAAAATATACATGGTGGATCGGGCCGTAACTAGTAAAACCTTTAAATTTGTTACTTGACCTACGTTAGCTAGACCGTAAACCAAATGGATTCCTCATACCAAACAGTAGCAGGCTAGTTGGGAACGTTTACTGGGGAGAATCCCTAACTGTTGTTACCTGTGATTTTCCAGGTCTCAATAGTTTTTGGCGCTAGAAGGAGGGCCACCAGTGCATGGCTGGCCGAGGAAACCCATTTTTCTCAAAATTACTCCACCGGTGACAGTTCTGAAAGCATTTTTTTCACAATACAATTCCAGAAGAGAAAGGTAAAGAGCATATTTGTTTTGTCGATAACAAAGTAGTTGATGATTTGAGAAGAATTACTAGGGAATATGTGAAGAATATCGGAGGATTACCGATTATCCCTGCCTTACCCAGAAGAGAATATTAGAAGAAAGACCGCCCTAAATTAGAAGACGCAATGTTGATAGAAGATTTTGAAGAACTAGTAGAAGCAGCCTTACAGGAAGTTGTCCAACCTCTGAATCAGTTAGGCCCAGATACACCTTACTATTCACCTATTCATACCCCTATTCATTCACCACCTCATTCTCCACTCAAAATCATGGCTAATATAATCGCAAATCAACCACCAAACCCACCAAATCCACCACATGCTTGGAAGGCTAGGTCACCTTTAAACCTGGCGCCTCCTTTACATGATTTGCCTCAAGATTTTGAGAAAATGTTGCCTAAGTTTGACCCAAGTGAAAAAAATATGGTAGATGATCATTTGCAAATTTTTTACTTGGCTATAGAAGGACTACGGGCTGGAGAACATGAAGATGTAGTCTGCAAATTGTTTCCACATACCCTGAAAGGAGCAGCAGCCTCATGGTATATTGCTCTTCCTGTGAATTTAATCACTGATTGGGACACATTTGAGAGAATATTTAGAAGTAAATATGCAATTCAGAAAAATGATGCAGCTTTAATGAAAGGGTTATGCACTTTAAATAAACAAAGGAAGGAAAAGGTGCATAATTTCACTCAAAGATTTGCTACTTATCTAAAAAGATTTAATGCAGCTGATAAGCCATCTAAAAAAGTTCTGATTGAATATTATACTTCATCCCTAGGGCTTGATTTGGCCATGTTTGCTAAGATATCAGTCAAACCTACATTATTGAAAACCTGTGAAGAAGCTGAGAGGGTAGAGGTTGAGATGGAGAGCATAGAGAATTATCCTGCGCAGTCGAAAGAAAAAACTTTTGGTAAGAAACCTTTATTACTGACTAAGCCTAAGGATGAGTGATCACAAGATTTTGAAGGGATGGTGAAGATGATGCAGAAGCTATCCAATAGAGTAATATATTTGGAAAAAGAAAAGTAAGCTAATAAAGCATATAAGCCTTACTATAAAAGGAGGGAGGACAACAATCAATCTAAACCACCTCCACACAGACCTTCAGAAATGAATTTAACTGATGTACATATGGATAATTTTTGTACTTTTCATCAATAGCCTCATTCTGAGAAGAATTTCCCTCAATGGATAAATTCTATGACGTTGGTAATGAATCAGTTATTGGACTCCAAAATAACAGAAACTGAGGAGGAGGAAGAAAAGGACAATCAATCCATAGAAAAACATGAGGAGGATACTCTGGTTTTATGGGACTGTGTCTCATTGTTTGATACGGAGGAGGAAGGTTCTCTGAAACAAGAAGAAACATCAGAAACCAATGTGACAACAAGAAGTCAGAGGTTGTTAAAAGAAGACAATTCCATACATCTGAAGATCAAGCAACTCAAGAAAATATGAAGAAGGTATAGAAGAACACTACAACTGATAAAATACCTGAATTTACCGTTACAAGTCAAGATCCTAAGAAAATTAACATGCCTGCTAAGCCTATTGAAGACAAGGTTGATAATGTCAAGAAGAATCTCAAAACACCTGAGATGGGGTATGATATTGTCGAAGACATTAAAAAGGCTAAGGAAAATATCTCATTATTTGAAATGTGTAATGAACCTTAGCAGAAAGAAAAATTGTTAAAATCACTTGAATTACCAGAAGATGAGCTTCCCACTAACAACCAACCTATAGCAGAAATTGGTGAAGAAAGTGTGGGAGGTAAGTCTAAGTTTAGAACCCCACCATTTCTATTAACTTTTGAGATTTCCAACTGTAATGTGCACAACTATTTAGTAGACTCAGGGGCATCAATCAATGTTATGCCACTTTCAGTCCGCAAGAGAATTAATGGACAGCCTAAACCATCCACTTTGCAAGGTATTCAATTAGACAGGACAACTGTGAAATTAATAGGAGAAATGGAAGATGTTCTAATTCGCTTATCTACAAATGAGAAGGTATGTCAGTACATTGATATTGTAGTTGTAAACATTCCAGATGCGTATGGACTTGTTTTGAGTCGAGACTGGTCAGCAAGGCTAAATGGATACTTCGCATCAGATTGGTCACATTTGTGGTTACCTCATAAGGGAAGTCCCAATCAGATAAAAATATTAAGAGAGACTCAAATGAAGCACAATGTTACTCAATTGGAGGGAAAAAATGAACCAGTGAATTATGTGTTGGGAAATTACTTCATCAAACTAGAACCGGGAAATTACCAAGCTGAAGAAGCCAGCAGTTCACCTGACACCCAGCCCGATCTCCTTCGATTTTCACGGGCTGATGAAATTGACTGTAAAATAGTAGATTTAGTTTTAGATGAAGTTTTTAATTCAAGTCCCGTAGAAGTAGATAGTTTTTGGGCCCTTTATTTTAATGGATCTAAAACATTGGAAGGATCAGGAGCTGGCTATGTCTTGATTGATCCAAAGAAAAATAAACATTTTCTTTCATGTAGATTAGAGTTCAAATGTACCAATAATACAGCTGAGTATGAAGCACTAGTTCAGGGACTAAAAAAAGCAATTGAACTAAAAGTAAAAAGTATGAAAGTGTACGGGGACTCTGAAATTGTTGTTAAGCAAATTCGAAATAAGATACATTGTATTTCACCACATTTAAAAGCCTATCAAAATGAAGTTTGGGATTTGATTATAAACTTTCATGCATTCAATATTGTATCTATTCCTAGATTAAAGAATGCAGCAGCTGATTTACTAGCTAACTTGGCTGCAAGGTTAGTACCTTCTAATAATAGATGCTCCATTGAATTACTTTCGAGGCCTTCTGTTCTGGATATGATCACCAATTTACGGGTTTTTGACGATGACCAACAAATTTTGGAATGCTTTATGAATGATGAGACTTTTAAAGGAGCAATAATAGATGATGAAGAACATCAAGAAGAATCGAAGTTCGGGAATTTTGTTCCTAAGGGAGTCAGGACCATGGAATGAATGTTTGATTTAAACAACAAGTTTAGAAAGCCATCGAATGTCAAGAATCATAGCTCATCCTTGCAATTTGAGCCAATAAATTTGGGAACTGAAGCTGAACCTAGATATGTAAATTTGGGAAAGTGTTGTTCTCCGAGTGAAAGGAGTAAGTTCATTAGTCTGTTCAAACAGTACAAAGATGTGTTTTCTTGGACATATGAAGAGATTAAAACATATGACACAAAGATTATACAACATGTCATCCTGATTAAAGCCAGAGTTAAGCCTTACCAATAGCATTTAAGGAAGATGCATCCGAAACTGGAACCTTTGATTCAAAGTGAAGTAAAAAAATTGTTGGATGCTAAAATTATATTCAAAGTCAAACATTCAGAGTGGGTTTTGAATTTGGTGCCAGTAAGAAAAAAATCCAGAGAAATCAGGCTTTATGTAGATTTCAGAAACCTCAATCGTGCTTCGGATAAAGATAACTATCCAGTTCCACCCATGGAAGAAATATTGCAGATGGTTTCAGGTTCTGAGTTATTTTCATTATTAGATGGATTCTCTGGCTATAATCAAGTATTAATAGCTAAAGAGGACAGAATTAAAACTACATTCAGAACAAAGTGGGGAACTTTTGCTTAGAGGAGAATGCCCTTTGGACTGATAAATTCTGGAGCTACTTTCGAGAGGGCCATGGATATAGCTTTCCGCTATCTGATTGGTTGTACTATGGTCATATATCTTGATGATGTCACGATATTTTCAAAAAAAAAAGAGGAACGTGCATTCCATTTGAGACAAATTTTTGAGCGTTGTCGAAAATATGGTATTTCACTGAATCCTAAGAAATGAGTGTTTGCGGTCATACAAGGAAAGCCACTAGGTCACGTTGTTTCTAAGAAATGGATCTCCATAGACCCAAAAAGAGTTAAATCCATACAACAGATCCCTTTACCCCATAACAAAAAAGGTATGCAATTATTTATGGGGAAAATTAATTTTGTGCGAAGGTTTGTACCATATTTTGCTCAAATTGTCAAATCTTTGCAGCAGATGGTTAAACAAAGTGTACAATTTAAATGGACTGATGTGAAAAATAATGCATTCAGTAAGATAAATAAATCTATTGCTTATGCACCATCTCTCAAAAGTCCAAATTTTGAAAAATATTTCATCCTGTACACTTTTACATCCGATGATTCATTAGTAGCAGTGCTTGCACAGAAGGAGAATGGGGGAGATGAGTACCCCATATCATTTATGAGCGCTGGTCTGCAGGGAGCTGAATTGAATTATCCAATTATTGATAAACAAGCTTATGCAGTTTTCAAAGTGGTAAATCAATTCATACCATACATACTTAAGAACCGTACTAAGGTAATAGTTCCACACCCAGCTGTAAGGTCTCTTTTCGTACAAAAGGAATTAGGAGAAAGAAGAGGCAACTGGGTAACAGCTTTACAAGAATATGACCTTGAGTTCAAACCAGAATCCATAGTTAAAGGGAAAGGACTGTGCAAACTAATGGCTGAAGGTAAAGACAACGAAGAAAACAGTTGGGACAATGAAGCTGAGTTACATATGGTGGATGTATGTCCCTTATTCATAGCTCCAAATTCCTAGTACCAAGACCTTGTTCATTACCTTCAAGAAGGATATTTTCCAGAACATTGGAATTCCAAACAACGAAGAGCATTACACCTTAAATCAGCTTCATATCAAATCATTGATGGAGTATTATTTAGAAAGAATTATGATGGAGTTCTTCTCAGGTGCTTAGAACAAGAAGATGAAAAGAAGGTCATAACATAATTACATGATGGGTTTCAGGAGATACAACAACCCATAAGATTCTTAGAGTTGGGTATTACTGGCCCACACTGTTTAAAGATGCTCATGCTCATGTTAGAAAGTGTGATGTTTGCCAGAGGTGTGTTGGAAGACAAGCCAAAGCAGCTGGGCCTTTAAAACCAGTGATGATAACAGAACCATTCAAACAATGGGGGATTGATATCATTGGAGAAATAAAACCAAATTCTTCCTTGCAGCAAAAATACATTTTGACAGCAACTGACTACTTCACTAGATGGGTTGAGGCCATTCTGTTACGCAAAGTGAATGAAGACGCAGTCATGGATTTCATACAAGATCACATTATGACCAGGTTTGGGGTTCCAATTTCCCTGGTTTTTTATAATGCTACTTAATTTTCTTCTATTATATTAACTACATTTGCTAATGAAAGAGGAATTAAGTTCCATTATTCTGCAAACTATTACCCACAAGGAAATGGTTTGGCAGAGTCTACAAATAAGAATTTGATTAGAATTCTAAAGAAAACCGTGATAGAAAATCAGAGAAGTTGGCACTTAGCATTACCTAATGCTCTTTGGGATGATAGGGTCACACCCAAGAATTCCTTAGGTGTGTCACCATACACACTTGTTTACGGAAAAGAAGCTATTCTTCCTCCCAACATTATGTTACCATCTTCCATAATAGCTCAGGAGTCTAGAGGTACCGATAACGAAATCCTACATATTAGAATCTATAATCTTTTGAAGGTGGAAAAGTCTAGGTACAAAGCCAAAGAATGATTTAAGCATCAATAGGAAGTAGTGAAATGTTGGTTGGATAAGCATAAAGCTGGAAACAAGGAATTCAAAGTGGGAGATCTGGTTCTTAAGTGGGATCATCTGCATGATGAAAAGGGGAAGCACACTAAGTTTCAACAGTTATGGGTAGGCCCCTTTTAGATTGTAGCCAAGCTTGGCCCCTCAACTTACAAGTTGCAAGATATACAGGGGTGGGAAGAGAACTTACCAGTTAATGGTTTAGTTCTCAAACCTTTTTTTTTTTATTTCTTAGTTGTCTTGTACATAAATAAACTGATTGCTTTATGTTGTTTGGATTTATTTTATTTTGTTTGTTCTTAGTTAAATTTTGGTTGATTTTAATAAAGAAGCACAACTTTTGGTTGCATGGAGTCCATCAAAATTCTAGAATAACTAAAATCCTTGATTATAAGACTGTGTACTATTGATTTATTTGAAAGAACTTCTTCTAGTTTAGCAGTTTTCCTAAATGGCTATGAACACATTGAAGTCATACTTAATCCTTGTAAAATAAATCAGGGTCAAAAAGTATGGAATACTATTTCGAGGCTCCATCCATCTCACAGTAAAAATGTCTTAGGGGGTGACAGCAAAATCCCCATGGAGAGGAAGCAGGGTACACAGTATATTATATTAAAATGATCCCATGCCAAGAATTGAAAGCCAAAGGAAAATAAGAGTCAAAAAACTCCTAAGAAAGAAATATGTATCAAACCAAAGTACTGAACCATATGAATACAAGATTGCCAAAGTTCTTCTCCGTCCGTGAGTTGAAAAATCAATACATCTATCACACAAAAGGACACTATGGATAGAGGAGCTTGAATAAAAAAATTCAGAAAGAAGGCATGAAGGAGGACTCAAAAGAAAGGGCAAAGGTCCAAAAGCACAAAAGTGCAAAATGGCATGGGAATGAGGAATAAACGAATATTTATGTTTACCATATGTTACGATCCTATGGTGTCCAAGCTGGGAGCTACCTGAAGACAGAGTTAAAAAATGAAATTCATATTCCTGGCCTCAAAAGAGTTATCTAGACTTTGAAATCTTGGTTCCCATTATCCCTAAATTGGACTATCATCAATTATTAAAGTACATACATCTGTCATTTGGGAAATCCAGACATCTAGAAGAATTCAGCATGTTGGTATTTATTGTCAAAACAGTCTGTTGCTCAAAGAAGAATTTGTCTAGAGATCTATGTTCACTAGGTAGTCGCCAATTGTTGCAGCTGCAACCTTTTTCCCAAATTTTTTTAAATTTTGGACCCTCCTTTTGATTTTATCTTTCCTAGGATTGTTTGATTTCCTGAACTCTATATTTCCTCTCCTACAAATTTGGATTTTTTGAGGTTGAAGTGAGGTCAACTATTTTCCCTCGTCTCGGAAGTTAAATTATCTAAAACGCCCTTTTTGTCTAGCCAATGCTTTTGACTGTGGGGTTTTGTTTCTCAGCACTTCACGTTTTTTTATTGTTCGATGATTTTTCTTATCGCTATCAGAACTCTGTTGATGTGTGAATTGGGGCATTAGTCTTCTATATCACCACCGTTTCAGAGGGAAAATAGAGAACATGTCGACAGATAGTTCTTATTCTCGCCAATTCCATGGTTTTATTGCTCAAACCATTTGGTTTTCAATGATTTTTTTTTCGCTATCGAAATGTTTTTGGCAAGCGGTTGAAGTCTTAGTCTTCTACGACACAGCGGTTTTGGAGGCCTTGTTGTTTGTCTCACTGACACTGTGAAGTTAGTTATTAGTTGTTCTGATCGCCGATGGTTTTGTAATCCGCGGAACCCACAGTCAGTTTGTTATCCACCATTACGGCTATCTAGTGAACTATCCTGCCGATGCATTAGTGGTTCCGATCTCCGATACGTGACTACAGTGGGGTTTAGTGCTTTATATCGGTGACACTGTAGAGACACTTAGTTTTAAGGTCTCCGATCCATAGCGCTTAGAGCCTCCAATCGACGAAAGTTTTTTTTCGACTGTGGAACCCGTAGTCTGTCTCCTGCTGTTACGGCTGCGTAGTGAACTAACCGCATGATGCTTAGTGCTTCCGCTCGCCGATAAGGTTTTTCTCGTCAATAAGGTTTTTTCCTGCCTATACCTTTTACTGATGGTTTTCCACGACGAGGAGCACAATACAGAGTCTGGTGTTTTGGAGATTAGTAGTAGCAGAAATGTAGTTCATGCTTGTATCGAAGGATTTCGGGATTAAGATGAATAATCTTTGCTATCAGGGTTGTCATTTGGGTTATGGATAGGGTTTCAAGCACAACCGCAGGCTTTTCTTTTTACCTTGTCATGTTTATTTTCATGCATTAATACTGTGTATAGTTTATTTTTACAGAATGCTTGATACAGTTTTTGTTATTTTGGTAAAAGCTTAATGGCCTAAGGACATGCTATGTTTATGATAGAGAGTTGGCTGAAGAATGAAGAAGAAGAAAGAAAGAGAGCAGTAGAAGAGGAAGGAAGAGGAGGAAAGAAAGAGAAATGAGGAAGCAGAGATAAAGAAAAGAAAAGAAGAAAGTGAAAGTCTGAGATTAATAGGATCTCAAAAAAGACCAATAGATTATTGGGCAGATCGATAATAGCAGAGGCCCAGGCGCGAAAAAAGTTCATTAATGACCAAGCGGGCCCCTCTTCATGACGTGTTCTCTTAATTTTTGTTTTTAATGTAATATATTGTATAAATTATGAATACTCACTACAAGACAAAATTTTGGGATTGAAACGTTGGGGGAAGCCCAAAAGTCATTTGGGGGAAGCCCAAAAGTCATTTGGGGGAAACCCAAAGGTTTTTCTTTTTGTATAAAGATAGGAGAGTTAGATGTTGAACAGGATTTTTTCCCAGACATATTTGTGAGAAGTATGTTGTAAGAAGAACTATTTCCTTTTGCAATAAAGAATTACAAGTTTCCTGCTGGAGAAAGCTTGGTGGAATGTTTCAAATGCTGTGCTATGGATCAGTTGAATGTGAACTATTTCATTTTCAGCTTATCTCCATTAACTGTGAGATGTTCTAACTCATTGAATCTATGTTCATGTTATGAATGCACTCTAGTTTATTCTATGAAATTTCCACTATGAGTAATGAAGGTTTTCATAAACAATAAGCTATCTTGTTGTTCATATATCTATTAATGTTCATGTGTTCTGAAATAAGTAACAACTATCTGTAATTTTTATTAATGCATGCGTAGAAACACATTACCCATTGATAGCTGATACTTTTGCTCCCTAGGGATAGGTTAGTTAGTTAGTTTTAGTTTCTTACTGTGTGTGATTTAGATGCGAGAGAGTTAATACAAGAGGTAAGAACCTGCGCATCACATTGTGACACTCCCCGTTATATCTATCAATCTGCATTTTAGATAGGCACTTGCACATCATACTTAAACACAAAAAACTAAAAATGTACACGGTGGCCCAGGCTGTAATGGGTAAAACCTTTAAATTTGTTACTTGACCTACGGTAGCCAGACCGTAACCCGGACGGATTCCCCATACCAAACAGTAGCAGGCTAGTTGGGAACGTTTACTGGGGAGAATCCCTAACTGTTGTTACCTGCGATTTTCCAAGCCTCAACAGAAGGAAAGAAGGAGCCACTATGGTGGTGGGTGAGAAAGGAAGATGGAGCCACTATGGCGGTGGGTGAGAAAGGAAGATGGAGCCACTATGGCGGCAGGTGAAAAAAGAGGAAGGAGCCACTACATTGGGTGAAAGTCAAAAAGGTTTTCGCTACAACGGGTGAAAGTCCATAATTGTTTCGAAACAAAGAAATTTAGTAGGGTTTTTCAGTAGGATTTTAGGGGCAAGAAAGATGGAAAATGATAGCACTATTATGCACCAAATTACGCAAAATCCATAAGGGGGAAAGCCTCCTTGACCCCTGTCATCCCCTTCAGACAATCATTCTTTAGGAAAGAAAATTTTATGTTTTGACAAAGTTGTCAATGTATGATTTTTCCAATTAAAGGTATGTAATGTAGAATTCATTTGAATTGTGTGGATAATGTTAGTTTTTCAACATTAAGCTAGCATTATTAGGATCTTTAACTGAGAGAATAACAAGCACAACAATCAAACATAAGAGACAATGAACACAGTGTTTTTCCTCAGGGAAACCATAAAGGAGAAAATCCCGCAACTTCCTCAGAGATAGAATCAGTACCAAAATAGTAAAAGCCCAAAACAGTAAGTGATCTCCCAACAGCAGTAAGCTTCTTCTTGTCTAGCCCCAGTGTCTTCTCCTTCCTCAACTATGCGCTACACTTGAGTTTGTATGAGTTGTATCCTAAATAGAGAGTCCAACTCTCTATTTATACTAATACCAGCATGACTAAAACCCTACTAGGCCCGACCTCTACTAGGAGATTCTAATAACCCTAGTGCCCCGGAACTGCGGGGACTTTAACACTTAGTCAATCGGAGGGTTACCCACAATGACTTGACATGACTTGTTTACATTATTGATCCTCCCAATAGGAACATCGGGGAATGAAAACATGACTCAATTACATTATAGATACATCCCAGAATAAACATCGAGTTACAATACATAAGATACATAGATGAATACATTTCAAAGTTACAAATACATCAACACTCCCTCTTAACTAGGAAGGTATTCTTTCGACACAATTTTCAGCACTGGTCTTCTTCTCTGTATCAACTGGATCATCTCGTCATCTACATCTTCAAGTCTTCTTAGTATTCAAGTCATCTTTATCTTTTGGATCTAGATCATCACTCAATATGGATCATCATGGGACATCATCACTAGATATGGATCATCACTCGATCTGGATCATCACTCGACATCATCACTAGATCTGGATCATCACTCGATCTGGATCATCACTGCTGGATCATCATCACTAGATCTAGATCATCACTTGATCTAGATCATCTCGGCTAGATCATCATCACTGGATCTGGATCATCACTCGATCTGGATCATCTCAGGTGCTATCTCATGATTCTTCTCATCACAGGAAGTTCTACAAAGCCAGCCCTTTTTCATGCTGGTTGTAGGCCTAGCCTCCATGTAGATATTCTTCAGCATATCTAAACTGCTCATCAGAATGGTCCATTCATCACTTACATCTGACCTACTCGTCAGAAAGACATGTCCAGCACTCACATCTAATCATGTAGGAACCAATCCTATAATCATATCAGAAAGGCCCAGCACTTATATCCACCCAGTGAGGGAAAACATCCCATTACTAATGGAAGGGCTCTACACTTACATCCACCCAGTGAGGGAACACATCCCATTACTGATGGAAGGGCTCTGCACTTACATCCACCCAGTAAGGGAACACATCCGATTACTGATGGAAGGGCTCTGCACTTACATCCACCCAGTGAGGGAACACATCCCATTACTGATGGAAGGGCTCTGCACTCATATCTAATCATGAGGGAACACATCCCAACAATCATATCAGAATGGCCCCCAGTCCTCGACTGAGCTACCTGGTAACTAACCAAGTGCCTCCATTCTCCTAGAGAATGGAAGTTGCCCTTACATCCAACCTGCTCATCGGAATGGCCAACACTCACATATGACATGGGAGGAACTTAATCCTTTAGCCATGATAGAATGGTTCATCCCTTACATTTGATCAAGTGGGAACACATCCTTCTGTCACATCAGAATGGATTCTCAGTCCTAGACTGATTTTTCCTGGTAACTGACCAGGTGCCTCCATTCCCATAATGGCAGTTGCCCTTACATCTTTCCTACTCGACAGAATGGCAAGCACTCATATCTGACATGGAAGGAACCAATCCTCTCAACATGACAGAATGGATCATCCCTTACATCTGACCATTGAAGGAACCAATTCTCTCACCATGTCAGAATGGCTATGGGTCTCGTCACTTTCCTTTGGAGGAAACCTCGATCTGGAGAACACCAAGATTCTCCCTGAAGTACTCGAAATTCAGCCTAGCCAATGGCTTCGTCAATACATCAGCTATTTGTTCCTCCGTCACAACATACTGGAGCTTCACTACTCCCCTCTGCACCATATCCCTGATATAGTGATACTTAATATCGATATGCTTTGACTTGTCATGGAACACTAGATTCTCTAACAACTTCACGCAACTCTGGTTGTCACAATGTATACAAGTAGCATCCAACTGGAGATCAAATAAATCAGACAATAGCATCCTTATCCATACTGCCTCACAACTAGCTGAACAAGCTGCGACATACTCTGCTTTAGCTATACTCAGTGCCACACAGGATTGCCTCCTAGGAAACCAAAAGATTGCACCTGATCCCATACTGAAGCAACACCCTGAAGTGCTCTTCCTATCGATGGCACTGCCTACCCAATCTGAATCAACATAACCCTCCAGGTTAATCTTCTGATTCACATCGTACTTGAGCCCATAATCAACTGTACTCTTCAGGTACGTCAAAATATGCTTTGCAGCAATCAAGTGAACATGTCTCGAATCTGTTAGAAATTGGCTCAAGGTGTTCATAGCAAAGCAAATATCTGGTCTTGTGTTCGTCAGGTACATCAAGGACCTAATCATCTGATAATACATCGTATCATCAACTGAATCTGATGAAGCATCATTCAAGAGCTTTAGGTTCGATGCAATACGTGTGGCCATAGCCTTGCATTCCATCATCCCAAACCTCTTCAGGATCTCTACCGCATACTTCCCTTGTCCAAGGAAGATTCCATCTATACTCTGCCACACCTCCATACCTAGAAAGTAATGCATCATCCCCAAGTCCTTCATTTCGAACTCAGCAGCAAGCTTTCTCTTTGTATCAACAATCAACCCACATGTACCTATCACAAATAGATCATATACATATAGTAGAAGCATCACTGGGTTGCCATCTTCAACCTTGTAGTAAAGGTTGGAATCTACTTTACTCTTGGTAAAGCCCAAACTAGATAGAAAGCTGTCAATTCTGTCGTACCAGGTCCTGGGTGCCTCTTTCAAACTGTACAGGGATTTCTTCAATTTGCACACATGAGATTCCCTGCCATGAGTCTCAAAACCGAGTGGCTGCTCTACATACACTTCCTCTTCCACTACACCATTGAAGAAGGCAGTCTTGACATCCATCTGGTGTATCTTCCATTTCATCATTACAGCCAGAGAAAGTACCGATTTGATGGAAGTGTATCTGGCTACAGGTGCAAATATTTCTTCATAGTCTATTCCTTCTTTCTGAGAGAAACCCTGAGCCACAAATCTTGCTTTATATTTTTCAATGCTACCGTTTGTAGCATGCTTGATCTTATAGATCCATTTGGAAGTTACAACTGACTTCCCTGCTGGTCTTGGGACAACATCCCAAACATCATTCTTCATGATCGATTGGTATTCTTCGATCATAGCATCCTTCCATTCTTTTCCTTCTGCCACTTCTTCATAACTGGAAGGTTCTTTGTCAATGAAATCACATAGTAAAGCTACATACCTGAAGCAAGATCTGGTCCTCTTTCTTTCTCTGTGATTCTCTTCTGGAGCCCCATATCTTTTCGCACCTTGGATAAGTTCTCGTACCCAAGCAGGTTTCCTCTTATGAGGATTCTTCTCTAGAGGTGGATCTACAGGTCTTTGTGGTTCTTTGAAATCTCGATCTTCTTCTTGAGTTTCTTCATTCATGGTTGTATCATAAGTTCAGGGTGCTTCTGCTTCTTCAGGTTCTTCAACAAGTCTCTTTATGGATTTGTTGTAAACTGTGTCTTCATCAAATGTCACATCCCTGTTGATGTCAATATTCTTGTATCCTGGGAAATATATTTTGTAAGCCTTCAAGATTTCAGAGTATCCCGCAAATATACCCTTCTTTCCTGAAGGATCTAATTTTATTCTCTTCTCTTTTGGAATGTGTATGTACACAGGACAGCCAAATATTCTCAGATGGCTGACTTCTTGTTTCTTGCCAGAGAAGACTTCTTCGGGAGTCTTGTTCTCAAGTACTCTATGTGGAGTATGGTTCTGTACATACACCACTGTTTTGGCAGCTTCCGCCCAAATATGCATAGGAAGGTCTTGATCATGAAGCATTGCTCTTGCAACTTCCATGATAGTTCTATTCTTCCTCTATGCAATCCCATTCTGTTGTGGATTATAAGGAGTGGAAAACTCCCTCTTGATCCCTGATTCTTTGCATAGCTCTTTGAATTCATTTGAAGTGAATTCTCCACCATTATCTGATCGAAAAGTCTTGATCTTCTTTTCAGTGTGGTTCTCGATCAAGGCTTTGAATTCCTTGAATTTACTGAATACTCCATCTTTGTTCTTCATGAAGTAAACCCATGTCTTCCTAGAAAAATCATCAATAAAAGAAACATAATATGCATACCTGCTTAGTGAGCTTGATGACATAGGACCGCATACATCGGAGTGGATGATTTCTAGGATTCCTTTGGCTTTGCTTTCGCTGCTAGGAAATGTCTTCTTTGTATTCTTTCCTTTCGCACATCCTTTGTAGACCCCATCATGTTTTGTTTGGAATATTGGAAGACCTTCAACAGCTTTGCTTGCAATAGGTAGTGCTTAGTAATGCACATGTGCAAGCCTTCTATGCCAAAGCTCATTTGGCTCTACTATGTCATGGACCAAGGCTTGTTCTGGATGGCCCTTCAGCTTGTACAAACCTCCTTCTTGTTCTCCAATCACCATTGCATCATTGATAGTCTTTCCTCTTGGCCACATGATGACTTGACCATCTATGAATGCAACCCTCATTCCTTTTGCATCCAATGCTGATATGGAGAGAAGGTTCTTCTTGAGTCCTGGCACAAACAATACTTCTTTCATTATTAGAGACTTACCAGAGTCTAGTTTATAGGAAGATTCCCCACTACCTTTTGTTGGATATTGGTAGTCATCTCCTAGCTTCACCTTGTGAGGTGAATCATGTTCTAATAGTCTCACAAAGGATTCCTTGAATCTAGTCATATGTTTGGAAGCCCCACTGTCTATAAGCCAATCATCACTTCCATGAGTAATGTTACCTGTGAGATCGGAGATCAAAACATATTCATCTTTGCTTGAATAATCTTCACTTTCATATCTGGTTCTTTTCTTAGATGGTTCATCATCCTCTGCAGCATGAGCATGATGTCTTCTTTTGTTCCCCTTCTTCATATGAGAGTGAACCTTGTTCTTAGGATTGTCTTTTGCAAAGTGTCCTCTTTCATCACATGTATAACATCTCATTTTAGATAGGTCTCTTCTAATGTTATCTCTATGATGAGGATCCTTACCTTTGAAGTAATGAGGTCTTCTTCTACCTTTCTTGGAGTGAACTGTGAGAGCTTGATCTTCACTACCCATCTTCTCTTCTCAAGCTACTATCTGAGCTTCTTCTTGAGAACATTCTTCCCACAGTCTGCTGAATTTGACTAACTTCTTTCTGGCACAGATTCCTTGAATGAAAGAGTCCCATGTCCTAGGGAGACCATTCAAGGTTGTCATCACAATCTCTGCATTCTCCACTTCTTCATCTACAGCTTCTAATTGTTCCTTGATCTAAGAAACCCTTGTGAAGTAAGACTAGATGGTCTCTGCATTCTGAATAAGGTGATCCTTGATAGAATCAGCAATGATCCTCTTTGCCATAACCATCTTCTTCTTGTGTAAGGCCTTTGCCTCATCTCCCTCTGGAACTGGAACCTCCTCATGGATGTAGGATTCTACCTCATTTTCTTCCAGGACCAGGGAGATCCTATACTTCCAGGTTCGGAAGTTATCAGCTCCATCAAGCTTGGTATGATCAGACATATTTAAACTAAGAACCTCCAATGGAAATATAGAAGATTTAGATCTTACCAGGTCAAGATGTCAAATTTGGATTTGGAGCTGAAATCCTGCAGTACTGGATCAGGAACAAATTAGGGTTTTTCTTTTCAGGAGTTCTGTCCACCCAAATGTCTTGAAATTTATCCCTAACTTTGATTTTGGGGAGGAGATCAATCCAAGCCTAGGCTCACTAAAAAATTCCTCTTCTATAAAAAAACCTAATTTTCAGTAGTAGTGACAGGTCCAAAACTGAAAAACCTTAGAATTGGAGTCTGCTTCAACAAAAAGATGCACCCTAAGGAGGAGAGTTATTCCACCTTACTTTTGCTGAAAATATGTGGAGGAAGATCCACAAACTAGGAAGCCCTAGTTCCCATAGCTGCACAGTGTCTTCTTCTCAGGTTAGCTCTGATACCATGTTAGTTTTTCAACATTAAGATAGCATTATTAGGATCTTTAACTGAGAGAATAACAAGCACAGCAATCAAACACAAGAGATAATGAACACAATGTTTTTCCTCAGGGAAACCATAAAGGAGAAAACCTCGCAACTTCCTCAGAGATAGAATCAGCACCAAAACACTAATAGCTCAAAATAGTAAGTGATCTCTCGACAGCAGTAAGCTTCTTCTTGTCTAGCCCCAGTGTCTTCTCCTTCCTCAACTATGTGCTACACTTGAGTGTGTATGAGTTGTATCCTAAATAGAGAGTCCACCTCTCTATTTATACTAATCCCGGCATTACTAAAACCATACTAGGGCTGAACTCTACTAGGAGAGTATAATAACCCTAGTGCCCCAGAACTGCGGGACTTTAACCCTTAGACAATCAGAGGGTTACCCACAATGACTTGACATTACTTATTTACATTATTGATCCTCCCGATCGGAACATCGAGGCATGACAACATGATACATCCCGGAATAAACATCGGGTTACAATACATAAGATACATAGATGAATACATTCCGAAGTTACAAATACATCAACAGATAACAGTTGTATGTATTAACACATTTTTCAGAATTATAGTTACCTTCAAAGGCAGCATTCCGGATAGTGCAGTTTGGTAGAGTGAGTCTTGGTTTAGCCATGAGAACCCATGATGGATATGATGCATGGGATTCCTACGAATGTGCACAAGATACCATGGGGGGAAATATCCAAGTTGGAAATGATGATATAGAATCTAATGGAAGGATATTTCAAGAGACTCCGTCGGACATTGCAGCTACCATGAGAAGCCTGATTAAATCCTAGGAAGAGTAGCATCAGTTGAATGCTGCTATGTTGAAAATTTTGACCGACTTACAAAGAAATATGGACTCTGGGCATGGTACAGCAAAACCAGAAGGTATTAAGAGTAGTACCAGAAGAAGAAGAAAGACTTCTAGTATATCATCTGACTTAGAAGAATCCAGTGGGGATTCAATCTCTTCTTCTCACAAAAGCAAGAGAAAGAGGTGCCACGGGGATCTCTCTCGAGATGAATTCAAGAAGGCTAAACCTCCTACGTTTGATGGTGAGGTAAATACTGGACAAGAGGCTAAAGCTTTCCTTCTTGGGACAAAGAAGTATTTCCAAGTTTAGGATAATTCAGGGAACATGAAGGAAATGGTTTCCATATTAAATCTAAATGGAAGGGCATCCATTTGGTGGGAGCACTTCAAGCAAGTAAAGAGGATCAGTGAAGTAAGGATTAAGTGGAAGCAATTCAAGAAGTATTTCAAGCATAAATACCTTACTAATAGGTATTATGATGACAAAATTAAGGAGTTCCATGAGCTGAGATTGGGACAACAGACCATGGAAGAGTATGAAAATAAGTTCTTGGAATTGTTAAGGTATGTCAAGTACATCAAATATGAAAAGGTGAAGGTCCAGTGCTTTCTGAGTGGATTACCTCAGTCTTAAAAAGACAAAATTGAGTTTTATGAACATAGAACTCTGAAAGAAGTAATAAGGAAGTCTAAGTACTGCTATGAGAAAAGCAAAGGAAAACCTGATTATCAGAAGACATGGAAGGACAAAAGGAATGAGAAGTATGACCAAAGGAAGAAAGGTTTCAAACTTTCCAACTTCAGGAATCAAAAAAAGTAGTCATCACAAGCTGAGAAGCAGCCATCCAAAGTGATGGGAGAAAATCCTAAAGAGCCATAGCGTAACAGAGGACCAATCCAATGTTGGAAATGTGGAGGACCCCACATGCACAGGAATTGTCAATTTGAGAATGAGAATGCAAGTCCATCTTACAACATTCAAGAGGCAGAAATAGTGGGTCAAGTAGCAAGGGCCTCACCTAGAATTTATGTAGCATTGGAGGACCAGCAAGAATATCACTAGTCAACTGTGGTTGAAGTTGCGGGTGAGATTATTGAGCAATGTGTTTCTATTTTGATTGACCTTGGTTCTACTCACAGTTACATCACTCCTAGAGTAGTGGATATTTGTGCTTTCAAGAAAGTAAAGCATAGAAAATCTTGGTTAGTTCAACTAGCCACTGGAACTAAGAGAAAGGTTAGTGAAGTAGTAGAGAAATGTCCATTGGTTATGAATGGATTGGTCACTTGTGTAGATCTGAATGTTCTACCGCCTAGTTCCTATGATGTTCTCATTGGAATGGATTGGTTAGAAGCTCACAAGGTAAAGCTTGATTGTTATAATAAGAATTTTGAATGCATGGATGAAGAAGAAAACCTGATAGTTGTAAGAGGCATTCCAAAAGTGATTTCTATGAGGCAGATTTCAGCTATGTAGTTGAAGAAATTTTGTAGGAAAGGTTTCCAGTTATATGCAACCCATATTTTGGAGGAAATGGAGAATGAAGCTCCTAGGTTGGAGGATTTTCATGTGTTGCAGGAACTCAGGGATGTGTTTCCTGATTAGATTCCAGGGTTTCCTCAAAAGAGAGACATTGATTTTACAATTGAACTTGTGTCAGGAGCAGCCCCAGTGTCCAAGACACCCTACAGGATGATCACACCATAAATGCTATAGATAAAGATGCAACTACAAGAGTTGTTGGAAAAGAAGTATGTCAGACCAAGTGTGTCTCCTTGGGGAGCACCAGTTCTGTTTGTAAAGAAGAAAGATGGTACACTCAGGTTGTGTATTCATTATAGACAGCTGAATAAATTCACTATGAAGAACAAGTACCATTTTCCTAGGATTTATGACCTCTTTGATCAAATGAGAGGAGCAAAGGTATTTTCCAAGATTTACTTGAGGTCTGGTTACCATCAGGTGAGAATCAAGGATGAAGATATTCATAATACAGCCTTCAGGACAAGTTATGGACATTATGAGTTTTTAGTGGTACCATTTGGTCTCACAAATGCACCAGCTACATTTATGTGCCTTATGAATAGTGTGTTCAGCAGGTATTTGGACAATTTTGTTCTTGTTTTCCTTGATGACATTCTTATCTATTCTAAGAATGAGGAAGAGCATGCAGAGCGTTTGAGATTGACATTGCAATTGCTCAAAGAGCATAAGTTGTATGCAAAGTTGAACAAGTGTGACTTCTATAGAGATAGAATCCAGTATTTGGGTCACATTATCTCAGAGGAGGGAATATCAGTAGAATCTGAGAAGATTGAAGCCATTATGAATTGGCCTACTCCGAGGAACGTGACAGATGTAAGATCTTTCATGGGACTTGCGGGATACTATAGGAGATTCATCAAAGGATTCTCCAAGGTTTCACATGCCATCACTTCTTTGCAAAGGAAGGGAATAAAGTTTGAATGGACCTCGAAGTGTGAAGCAAGCTTCCAGCAGTTGAAGAATCTTCTCATAAGTGCACTAGTCTTGAAAGTTGCAGACCCAAAAAAAGACTTTTTGGTGTGTACTAATGCATGCGAACAAGGGCTTGGAGGAGTCCTTATGCAAGACAACCATGTAATATGTTATTAGTCCAGAAAGCTGAAGAAGCATGAGAAGAACTATGCTACTCATGACCTAGAACTTGCAGCCATAGTACATGCTCTCAAGATGTGGAGGCATTACTTAATGGGCAGAAGGTTTGAGCTAAGGATAGACCATTGTGGTATGAAGTACTTGTTTTATCAGCCAACATTAAATGCTAGGCAAGCTAGATGGATGGAGTTCTTATGTGATTTTGATTTTGAAATCAAGCACATAAATGGAAAAGAGAATAAGGTAGTTGATGCACTCAGTAAGAAGATGCAGGAAATATAGGTGGCATCTATTAGTATTTTCTAGTCAGATTTGAGGTAGCAGATTGTTGATCATGTTGCTGGAGATGAATTGTATAAGCAGGTAAAAGACAAATTGCAACAGCAAATTCTTGAGAAGAGGTATGGGGGATATAAATTGGAAGAAGATGGAATTCTTACTTATAAGAATAGAATCTATATTCCAAATATAGAAGATTTGAGGAGAGTTGTTGTGGATGAGATCCATCAGGCACCATATTCTGGTCACCCAAGATATCAAAAGATGATTGCTACATCCAGGAAGTGGTACTTTTGGCCAGGAATGAAAAAGGACATGGATGAGTATATTTCAAGGTGCATGAAATGTTAGCAGGTCACAGGTCGAGCATCAAGGCCTTAGTAGGTTTGTTGCAGCCTTTGCTAGTTCCAGAATGGAAATGGGAATTTATTTCCATGGATTTTATTACAAGATTTTCAATGAATTGGAGACAACATGATTCCATCATGGTTGTGGTAGACAAGTTGACAAAGGCAGGACACTTTATACCACTTAAGTCTATGCATAAGACTGATGACATTGCAAAGATCTTCATGAAGGAGATTTTCAAATTGCATGGATTGCCTAAGGCAATAGTCTCTGATAGAGATGTCAAGTTCACTTCCAATTTTTGGAAGGGGATGTTTGTGGATTTGGGTACAACGCTTAACTTCATCATTTCCTACCATCCTTAGACTGATGGGAAGACAGAGAGGGTTAACCAGGTACTTCCAGACATGCTTCGCATGTATGTGATGGATAAACCATCCAAGTGGGAGGATTATTTACACTTGGTAGATTCTTCTTATAACAATGGACAGCAAGCATCATTGGGTATGAGTCCATATGAATCTTTGTGTGGAATAAGGTGTAGGACACCATTGACTTGGGATAATCCAGTGAACAGGGTTGTGCTTGGTCCAGAATTGCCCAAGAAGATGGAGTAAGAGGTTGTAAAGATCAGATGGAATCTGAAAGTAGCCCAGGATAGACAAAAAAGCTATGCAGATAAGCATAGGATGAAGAGAGAGTTCAGTGTTGGGGATCATGTTTACCTCAGAGTTAGGGAAAAGAAGAGTTCCTTGAAGCTTGGAATTTGTGCCAAGTTGTCACCTAGATATTGTGGGTTGTTTGAAGTGCTTGAAAGAATAGGGCCAGTTGCATATAGACTTGCATTGCTTGCTAGCACTAGAGCTCATAACTTTTTTCATGTTTCTTTGCTTAAGAAATATGTACATGATCCTAACCATGTGACAAATTGGGATGTGATTTAGGTGGAACCCGAGGGAAAGTTCCAAATCGAGCCAATGTGCATCCTCGATAGGAAGGTCACAATGCTTCGAAACTGAGCCATAGGGAAGGTAAAGGTGCAATGGGATCACTACGGTCCTAAAGAGGCTACATGGGAGCTGGAGGATGTCATGCGATTGGCACATCCATTTCTGTTCAATTCTACGGAACATTGAGGCGATGCCAGTGTAGCATTTTGTTCAATTTTGTAAAGCACTGAGGAAAGTTCTATTGAAGGGGGAGGGGAATGTAACACCCCGGTTTTGACCCCATTTGCATTAAATGTATATGATGTATACATTGTAATTAATCATGGTGTGGAGATAAGGGAAAAATCCCCACCATTGATTTATCATTTTATGTTTTGGCGATTAAAATTGATGTTGATGGTATTTTGTGCTATCCAGGCACGTTATAATTATAGACACCATGTACATATGCATTTTCATTAAAATACCCACAACCAGCTATGTCAATGCAACCATAATGAGAAGGGGCATGATTTCCTAAGGATAAGGGGGTAGGATATTTAACCTTTCAGGCCAATGGGGTAAAGCCAAATGTCAAAGGAAGAACCCACCAAACTGTCAACTACCTTTCTTGTCTTATTCACCCAATCATTTATTACTGCCAGAAGTTAGATGAGTTGGTTATTGCATGGGATGGGAAAGGTATGACAGCCCAAATTCGAATTGGAGAAGCCATCGGTTTTTGGGAAATGCGTTTTGACTCCTTGGGAAAGTAAAAACCCAAAAACGTATGCCATTCTACCATGCTTGGATGTTTCCATAGTTTCCTCGCCATTTTTCCTTCACGTGAGCTCTCTCAGGGATTCAAAACTTCCTATGTGTGAAACCATTCATGTTTTTTGTTGTTACCTCAGTTTGCTCAGGCTGGGAAATCATTTTTTTGTGATTATCAGTGGCTGAGTTTCCTTCCCCATGTTTTTGCTACATTTTCCCCATCATTTCCAAGCTGGAAATTGTTTTCTGGCAATGCCCAGTGAGGGGAAGAAGAGACCCACTATTTTGGGTGTTGTTGAGTCTGTTTTGGCCATGTTAGGGCCAAAACATCCTTGGAAATCAAATTGTTGTTAGGGAGCAGTTTTACCCATCTTGGCAATTCGTGTTTGTTGCTCAAACTGTTCTTCTTCAAACCCAAAAATCGTATTGTGTTGAGGGTGTATATTTTGGATTTGTCCTGAATTGAATTGGGAGTGGAAATGGGATTTGATCTTGCTTGATAAACCTAGTGTGTCTAGGAGCCTCATAGATAGAGCTAGAGGGATGGCTTTCTTCTATACACCCCCTGAATAGCACTGGAAGGGAAGTCATGGCCTGAGGGACTGCGCAGTAGAGAAGGGGATGATTCCTTGTGTTGGGTGTGTGTGGATGTATTAGAAGTCAAGCTAGCTCTGGTGCAGGTTGCCTTAGCTCTTTAGTGATCCCACTAGCTTAGAAGCCAATGTTTGTAGCTCCTAATAGCATGATAAATCCAACTCTATTGGCTTGGCTATGTATTGTTGTGTATCCTTGGCTATGTGTGAGCTTGCTAGTTTCCCCTTACTCCTTGTGGAATCATGCCCAGCTCGGGGCTAGAAATGTTGCTGAGAGATTGATGAGCACACTGGCCTATGGTTGGGTGGAACATTGCAGCGACATAGCTAGTTGTAGGACAAGCTTTCCTGAAGATAAGTATTCTTGTGCTGAAGTCCTTGCAACTATGTTTGTTTTATAAATCAATATGAACAAGTTAAATGTTGTGAATGTGTTTAATGAAATGTAAATGCTTCCACTGTATATTGAATGTTTATGCATCTATGTTTTTTTTATTGCATTGCATTTTATATTGTGTTCATGGGGATAGATTGCCCAGGTGTGTAGTTAGCATGTCTAGTCGCGTCCTCTTTGTCAGTCGGAGGGTTGGGGACGTGACATCAAATATATTACAATATATAAATACATATAATATTCCA
>LPNX010505149.1:389071-487141 GCA_001517045.1 Pseudotsuga menziesii
TAGGACATCGTAAAGGGGATCATAATGAATGACTCTAGCATTGAAGAGCCATAATTACCATTAATGATGCAATGTTGACTCATAAAGAACTTCCATGGTTCATTTCTTGAGATGGATTGAACAACCCAATTTCACACATATCCTATGAATATTTTTTACTATGCCTAAGCCCCCCAAATTAAATCTATCAATGTGCAATATAAAGTCTAATTGACTATATGGAGTAGTTTCCCATGGTTGGATCTAGTTCAAAGTAATTAGTTCAAAAGGGAATTTTCAAGATGTTGATAAGCCATATTGAACTAATAATATACAAGAGTAAGAGTAACATAAATGGGTAGTTGTCAAGTTCTGGTAGAACAAACAGTCAAGACGGGTTTCATTTTGCAAGGTGGCCCGAGATCAAAACCCACTACTCTTGGGAGGTGACATCTAAATCCAACCATGCTAAGGGTTGGTGTAGACCAGGACAGGTGCGATCCCAAGTGATTTTGATGGCTTAGATGCCCCTGGGTTGTGGTTTCTCAGACCAAAGGTTAGCCCAACAAGTCAAAGGGCATTGCAACAAAAATGAAATAAAAACATAAATGGGTAGTTGTTAGGAATTCAAGGTATATATAGGACTTGGATATTAAAGATAGGGGTTTCATGTACAATTATATTATATAAAATATCTACAATAATACTATATAAAATGTTCATGTTTATTTAGTTATAAGTTTGTGTTATATAAAATGTTTATGTTTATATATTTAGATGTTTGTGTTTATGTTTATATAAAATTAAATTATTTGTTAATTTCTTAGGTTGTAACACATGACAGGGTCTATAATTTACTAAATTTTAACACTGCAGATAGATTCAAAGACCCCATTTCTCCATTTGTGGTGTTAAAATTTAGTAAATTGTACAAATTCAATGTAAAAACTGTAGTTAATTCCCATTGTCGAAGTGACAACTAAAAATGACCAATTGTTTTGTTGTCATTTTTAATTTAGTTCTTAAAAATGACCTAACTTCTATGGTGACCAAATTTTTTGGTCACCTGGTCACTTATCTCTCATTTTGTACTAGTGTTTTAACCGCCGGAATATATTGGTTTGTTGTGTAAATGATTTGTATATGCGATGTATGATTTCTAGTGTGGCGATCAAGGCCAAATATTTTCTAGTGAATGCCTAAGATTATAAAGGTAAGTATTTTATATTTTGTGGACCATTTGTTAGTAAGCCATGGGAAAATGTAAAAGCATGTAAATAATTATAATTCCAATAAAAAGTCCAAGAGATGGCTATAGAGGTAACAAAATGAGGGGGTGGTTTTATACAATAGGGAGAGGTGAGGGGGTGTGAGAAGGCCAGCCCTCTATTTCCAAGTGTCATCTTGAGAACCCAATGGGAATCCTTTCGATTCTTTAATTCTATTGTAAGAAGGTAACTGAGAAATCAGCTCATGAATTTAATGGAACATGGACTAAATTCAGAAATTTGTATGACAAGTTATGGACTCACTTTACTTGACCCAAAATTCAATTTGATTATGGAATTTCATTTCCATCCATTCACATCCCAGTGTGGAAGAACGGTTCTCCAATTCTCAGTGTGTTATGCATTCCCAACAAGGAGAGGAGTAGAAATCATAACCAATGAAAGAGATACATCTTAGAGTGCCAACAATGCCTAGAAATGCATGTGACTTATGAAAACAGAGAGGAATCCATGTATATCAACCCTTGGGATAATTTGAGAGTGTCGATGCCCAAAAATATATGGGAGAATCCATATCCGGATGCCTGCAAATTGAATTTCATGACTGAAACTTTGTGTGGCCAAAAATCATAAAATCCAAGAGAAGATTGAAGTCTATGTTAGGATTAACCTTGACTCGAGAATGAGTCAAATTGTTTAGGTCTTAGCATGTGTTTTTGGGCCCATGGTATTTGGTAGACAGTTGTATTTTTCCATGGCATTTGGCATTCCATGGTATTTGGTGTTCCATGGTATTTGGAGGCCCATGGTACTGTCCCATGGTATTTCATGTAAAGAATCCTTGATAAGGCTTGAGGAGGCTCCATTGTAAAGTGGCGTGGAGGTGAGTGGTGGCTAGCTCACTTGGCCCGAATGGTCGGTTTTTTCCAAGTAATGAAGATCTTCATTGGTGTTGGTTTTTCCTCACATGGCGTTTTCCAAGGTAAATTGGTTGTGTCTATGTGAATGTTGCTTGTAATGTTTATTTCTCGCATTTTATTGTATTATGCTTGTTAAAATACCAATAGTATGAGAGAGATCAAAGGTTGGATTTGCTTGATGAACCTGGTGAAGGAAAGAATCTATGAAGGTTTAGCAACTTGGACCTTTCTATTCCCACCTATAATATCACTATATGGAAGGGGTTCCTGAGGGACTCTATAGCATAGAAGGAGACTTTCCTTGTGTTGGGTGTGGTAGCTAATGTGGATGCCAAGGATTCCTGAATCCCATTGAGATTCCTATATCTCTATGGTTGAAATCATTGGCTTATCATTTACCTTCCATGTCACTCTTCCTGCTTGATAAAACCAACTATGTGCTAGCTTAGCATGAGTTTTTTCTCTTATGGCTGTGAGTGAACCTGCAGTTCCTCCTTAGTGGATAACATAGCTAGCTCAGGGGTGGATTCTCAAGTGAAATAATCTAGGCTAGACAAAGTTCCTATGGTTGGGAGGAATGTTTCCCTCACATATGTATTTGATCGAACAACTTCAATTAAAATATAAGTGTCTGTGTTGTGTATGAATGCCCCAAATTTATGTGCTATGGATTAATCTTTATTCATGTTGAATGGAATGAAATGGCTATCTTGAATTATTAAAATGGATGCTTATGGATAACCTGAAATGAGTTTATCTATTTTCATGATTTCATTGTTTTTATGATCATGATGAATATGCTAGCTTATACATGAATAGTGTATGTAGATCAATTATATATTCATTGTGTATGTTTAACTTGAATATGCATATGTCTTTTAAATTAGAATAACATCCCTATGTATTAGTGTCTAGGTCTAAGGTCAAAAGATAATATTTGGTAGAGTATTTTCTTAAACAACACATTAGTTACCGAAGTACTGAGATGTCAATGCCAAGGTGTTGACATCAGGATCAGCATAGCATTCATGAATGGACCATCGTACCGGTACCTATGCCAAAGTAGCGATGTTGATGTCAGAAATTAGGCTTGATTTGTAGAGATATGTTTGCATTCCATCTTCTGACTTCTGAATTTTGAGCCAGAGGGTGATAGTGCACCATTCATGTGAAATGTAAGTTTTATGTTTTCCGTTAGGTTCCAATGCGGTGAGACTCGCATTGGAGAAGAATTTTTGGTACTGATTTTGATGTCAGGTTAGAGATGTCGAGATGGTTTGTTAGAAACCACTACTTGGTGTCGACTTCTAATTATTGATGTCGAAAATGTTGGGAATATGGAAATTCCAATGCCGGGGAGAAAACATCAGGATTGTTTTGTTAGAAGCTCATTATGCAATGTCGACTTCCAACTCCCGATGTCATAAGCCTCACAAAGGTGTGGTAAAGTTGGGAAGTGTGAAATAAAAGACGGGAATGTTTATAAGATTAATTAATTAATGGATCAACAAGAACTAATCTATAATCCGTAAGCTTATGCTATGAAAATATAGAAGAACCCTTCATATAACTTTAGGGAGAAACTTAATCACTCGCAACACCAATTTATAGTATGGGGTGCATGTCAGAGTGATATCAAAACAATTAAATGTTTATGAATTCACAATATGGCATTGGGGGTGGAAATTAGAACCCCATAGATAGTTCATGTACCCTCTGTCGATTGGATCAATAGGTGGGGTCATGGCATTATCCTTAAGAGAAATACTATTACTTCATGGTGAGAAAACCAATATAAAGCCACAATGATTGACATATGCATTGTCTAGTAATATGGAAGTTCCAAAGAACCCCTGGTTAATAATTAATGCACAAACTTCTTAGTTGTTTTCTGAGTAATTATAAGGCAATTAAAAACCTTGTCAATTGATCCAAAAGAAGGTATTTGATATCTAAATAGACAAAAAATTTGTTTCATTATGTGTTTCAATTCTATGTTCCTTTATAAAAAAAATGTTTTTTTGCTTCATTTATGTATCTATAAGTGTAAATGACTTGGAGTATTCCTCTAATAGTAAAATAAAATCATATCATGATGAGGATGGCATTGGAGATTTGACAAAAAAATATAATTCAAATAGAAATGTAAAATATATGGTCGATTTTAGCAAAGAAGGAGAGCTTCTGAATTAGGATTGGTGTTTTTCTAAATTTACAAATTACATTCGTTTTAAAATTCCTATAACTCAAAAAATACATGTATTTATTTTTCTATAGGGCAAGGAGATAATGACAATATTCCTCTACAAAATTTTATAGAGGAACACACAAGAAATGTACGTTCAAGCATGGATGTCAAAGCAGGACCTTTTTTATCTCTAGTGTAACCGATCTCCATTGCACTCTAAGCAAATCAGTTGTAGGCATGAGACAATAAAGATTCTTTATGAGTCATTATAAATTTGTTAAAAAAATGTATTATTCAATTTATGACACAGATATTCTTTTGTGCAAATTCTCATAAAAATCATTTGTTGATTTTAGAAATTGAAGGATTTTTATTTGTAAAGGTACGCACCACTAAAGAGGGGGCAGAAGTGCCTGATAGTGTATTGTTCAGGAATAAACACCCTTATAGCCGAGGGTCTGGGGTTACCAACGTACTATTAAAACTTGTAGACAATCAGCTTTAAAGTACAAAAAGGAAATAGGAAGATATGATGAACTCGCCCGATTAACGATGGTTGATCCAAGCTTTGTCTTCTCCCGCTCTACTACTCTCCAAAGATTTCAGGGATGCACCTCCTTCACCTACAAAGAGAAAATCCTCCAAGGACAATGTTATACATGTATATATGACAAGTTAGATAAACAATATATAAAGTGCTTAATCATAAATATTCATCAAAACATGATACATGAAAGAGACTCAACACAAAGTTGGAAGAAGGATTCTCTTTATTAACAATAGTGAATGAGATAAGTGTACAACCCAATGCCTCAAACAAGGACTCCTTTGCAACCAAAGGATTCTGATTTCTGCTACTCCAAAGACTTCTGAAGATATACCACCAACATAACTTTGCTCTCCAAGTATGATTGATTAATGCCCTCCCCAAGGCCTCTATTTATATTTAGAGAAATAGAGCAGTTTCAAAGGTTGAGGAGGTTGAGAAAGTTAAGATAGTTAATGATTAGGGCTTAACAAACCTTCATTAATCATGTTTTATTATTTTTAATTTCGAATGGATGTGTACGCAAGTATTGATACTAGAAACCCATGTATGACACACGAGTTGCTATAGGGGAAACCTGTGTACAGATCTGTACGCGGGTTGCAATGACAATACTCATGTACAGTACGTGATATGCTGTGGAGGTAGTGGCGTACGTGCACAAGTGAATGTGGGAATATTTGCGTACAGCAATCAACATATAAAAATGTAAAATGTCAAGCTAGGTGGATAGTGAATGCATCTCATGTCATGCCCATCTATAGTGTTTAGGAAACCTTCAATCCATAAATTTCCTTTTGTGTGCCAACATATGAAGTGTCGGCACTCGGACGGAGAAGTGCCATTTGGGTTGATAACAGATGCCCCCTAATGTGTGAGGCCAAAGGGAAGCGATGGCCGAAATAAATTATAATCTCTATCTTTGGAGAACTCAGAAATCCAATGGAGCAGAAGTAGTACCTGAAACAAATGCATAATAACATCATAAACAAAGTCATATCTAAGGATGCTATGTTCAATATACTGGAACACTAGCTCCTTTACAATGTTTGAGTACATCATGTAGTACGGGTACAAGACCATGTATATTACAAAGGTAGATCGAAGCCACAATATACAATAATGATGAGTCTTCAAAGATATGGAAGCTGTGTACATAGGTAGAACATAATCTTGCGCAAATTAGTCCATAAACAAGGAACTAAGGCCTTCATAAACAATCCCAAAGAACCAGTACAATCCAAGCCATGTGAATAGATGTAGGTTGAAGTCGAACATGGAGCGGATTCAACAGATTGTCAATCAATAGGTGATAATCGACAACTGAAGCAAAGGAATTCACCAATCATGAAAGTGAATCCTGAGGTACAATTGTCAAAACTCTAGGTCTTCGTCGTCAGGAAGTATTGATGCATAACCATACTGTGATAAGGAAGGCAATAGATCCTCCAACGGATCACAAGAGTGACTAGGAACTGGGTAAAGGAAGGCAAACACAAGTGATAATAGATACGACAATGATGGTGTCACGTCCCCATCCCTCCAACTGGCAAAGAGGACGCTACCATGGCGTTAACCATCCTAGCTACCAGCCCCATGAACATGTGAATTCATAAAATAACAGAAACATAATGCATTGAAGTAGAACATACACAGATGCAATTGTTTATCATACACAGCAGAAACAACATTCATTCATACAAGCATTCATTCAACATGTTCATCACATTCATTAAAAGAAAACATGATTACAGAAGTAAAATAGACAAGATTACTTATCTTATGAAGAACTCATTCTGCAACCAACTACGTCGCTGCAACGTTCCACCCAACCATAGGCCAGCGTGCTCCTTAATCTCTCAGCAATGCTGCCACCCCCGAGCTGGGCATGATTCTCCAAGGAATAAGGGAACAAGTAGGCTTACACATAGCCAAGCCAACACAGTTGGGTTTATCAAGCCATCAAGGAGTTGGGAAAGGCTAAATGCTAAGCTAGTGAGCTCATTACAGAGCTAGGAACACCTACACTAGAACTAGCCTAACTTCTAAGACACCCACACACACCCAACACAAGGATTTAGTCCCTTCTCTGCTACACAGTCCCTCAGGCCCTGCATTCCCTTCCAGTGCTATTCAGGGGTTGTGGAGAAGAAATTCAGCCCTCTATCTCTACCTGTGTGGTTTCCAAACACACCAGGTTTAACAAGCAAACCAAGCCCCCATCCCTTCTCCCAACGCAGTCCGAAGACCAACTATTGCACACATGCAATCAATCAGCTATTACAGCTTAACAGGGGAAACAACCCCTAAGTCGTTCTTGGCCCTATCACGGCCAAAATGACTCCCAAACGAATTACAACAGTCCCAAATGCAACAACAAACGCAATCACAACATGAGGAAAAACAACAGTCCGTCCTAGACAACTAAGCAAGCAGAGAAAAATTACACAGACCGCAACACAGTCCCTAAGCGTAAATGGCCCTCCACAGGAACAATCGTGGGTGACAGTGACCAAATGGCTCCCAGCTTACTGCGTGAGTAACAACAATGTAGAACATAGAGCATGAGAGAATATTTATGCCCAATTCCAAATGCAGGTTGAGAACACTCCCGATTCCTCGCTGGAGAACAATGGGAATGACAGTAAAGACGACTCCTCACTCCTGGCTACGTGAGACCAAAACGGAAAATACCTGTGTGTGAGAGGATGAACAAACAACAGAGAGGATGAAAAGTGGTCGGGAGTGTGTGAGTGTTTTCAGCACTGTCATGGAGAGAATGCAATCGTGATTCCGTTGGAGTGATGGCGGTGGTTTTCTTTTGCCATTGTGAAGTCAACCGCAGGTGGAGTGTACGTGTGGGCAAGGACTGACAGTCCTGCCACACTCCACTCCCAACCATAACTTCCCCAACTACCAGCAACAGTTCTTAATGGTAGTGGTTGGATAAAACAAGGTGGTGACACATGGGTTTCTCATGGCTCAAGGTTTGACAATCCCCCCCCCCACCCTTATTCTTGTGAAAATCATGCCCTTTTCAATTTTGTTGCTGTGAACATAGCTGGTCGGGTTCATTTAATTAAATATGCATATTTACATGATAACAAAACTTAATACGTATGTCGCATGCCCCGATATACCATCGGTGACAATTTCAACCCGAAACATAGCATAACCAATCAATGGTGGGGCCTTGGCCTTTAGCTCCACACCATGATTAATACAATATATATACCATGTACATTTAATGCAATGGGGTCAAAATCGGGGTGTTACATTCCCCTCCCCCTTCAATAGCACTGTCCTCAGTGCTTTACAAAATTTGAACAAAATGCCACACTGGTATCGCCTCAGTGTTCCGCAAAATTGAACAAAAATGGATGTGCCAATCGCATGGCATCCTCCAGCTCCCACATGGCCTCTTTAGGTCCATAGTGCTCCCATTGCACCTTTACCTACCCTATGGCCCAGTTCCGGAGCATTGTGACCTTCCTGTCGAGGATGCGCATTGGCTCGATTTGGAACTCTCCCTTGGGTTCCACCTGAATCACATCCCAATTTATCACATGGTTAGGATCATGTACGTATCTCTTAAGCAAAGAAACATGAAAAACATTATGAGCCCTAGTGCTAGCAGGCAATGCAAGTCTATATGCAACAGGCCCTATTCTCTCAAGCACTTCAAACGACCCACAATATCTAGGTGACAACTTGGCACAACTTCCAAGCTTCAAGGAACTCTTCCTTTCCCTCACTCTGAGGTAAACATGATCCCCAACACTGAACTCCCTATTCACCCTATGCTTATCTGCATAGCTTTTCTGCCCGTCCTGTGCTGCTTTCAGATTCTGTCTAATCTTTATAACCTCTTGCTCCATTTCCTTGAGAAATTCTGGTCCAAGCACAACTCTGTTCACTGGATTATCCCAAGTCACAGGTGTCCTACACCTTCTTCCATACAAAGCTTTATACGGACTCATCCCAAAGGATGCCTGCTATCCATTGTTATAAGCAAACTCTACCAAGTGTAAGTAATCTTCCCACTTGGTGGGATTATCCATCACGTACATGCGAAGCATGTCCTCGAGCACCTGATTAACTCTCTCTGTCTGACCATTTGTCTGAGGATGGTATTCAGTGCTAAAGTTTAGCTTTGTACCCAAGTCTGCAAACAACCCCTTCCAAAAGTTGGAAGTGAACTTGACATCTCTGTCAGAGACTATTGCCTTCGGCAATCCATGCAATTTGAATATCTCCTTCATGAAGATCTTTGCAATGTCATCAGTCTTATGTGTAGACTTAACCGGTATAAAATGTGCTTCCTTAGTCAACCTGTCTACTACAACCATTATGGAATCATGTTGTCTCCAAGTCATCGATAATCCTGTAATAAAATCCATGGAAATAACTTCCCATTTCCATTCTGGAATTGGCAAAGGTTGCAACAAGCCTGTGTGATGTTGATGCTCAACCTTTACCTGTTGACATTTCATACACCTTGAAATGTATTCAGCCAAGCCATTTTTCATTCCTGGCCAAAAGTACTGCTTTCTAGCTGTAGCAATTGTCTTCTGATATCCCAGGTGACCAGAATATGGAGCTTGATGGATTTCATCCATAACAACTCTCCTCAAATATACTACATCTGGAATATAAATTTTGCCTTTATAAGTGAGAAGTCCATCTTCTTCCAATTTATATCCCTCATACCTCTTCTCAAGACTTTGCTACTGCAATTTGTCTTTTACTTGCTCATACAATTCATTTCTAGCAACATGCTTAAAAATCTGCTGCCTCAAATCTGATTGGCAAATACGAAGAGATGCCACATGCATTTCTTGCACCTTTCTGCTGAGTGCATCAGCTACCTTATTTTCCTTTCCCTTTATGTGCTTGATTTCAAAATCAAACTCACATAGAAATTCCAGCCATCTTGCTTGCCTAGCATTTAGAGTAGGCTGATCAAACAAATACTTCAGTCCACAGTGATCTGTTCTGAGCTCAAATATTCTGCCCATCAAGTAATGCCTCCACATCTTGAGAGCATGTACTATGGCTGCAAGATCTAGATCATGAGTGGCATAGTTCTTCTCATGCTCCTTCAGCTTTCTTGACTTATAACATATCACGTGGTTGTCTTGCATAAGGACTCCTCCAAGCCCTTGTCCACATGCATTGGTACACACCACAAAGTCTTTTTCTGGATCTGCAACCTTCAATACGGGTGCACTGGTGAGAAGATTCTTCAACTGCTGAAAGCTTTCTTCACACCTCGATGTCCATTCAAACTTCATTCCCTTCTTTTGCAAAGAAGTGATGGCATGTGCAACTTTGGAGAATCCCTCAATGAATCTTCGGTAGTATCCTACAAGTCCCATAAAAGATCTTACATTTGTCACATTTCTTGGAGTAGGCCAATTCATAATGGCTTCAATCTTTTCAGGGTCCACAGATATACCCTCCTCTGAGATGATGTGACCCAAATACTGAATTCCATCTCTATAGAAGTCACACTTGCTCAGTTTTACATACAATTGGTGCTCCCTGAGCAATAGCAATGTCAATCTCAAATGCTCTTCATGTTCTTCCTCATTCTTAGAATAAACAAGACTGTCATCAAGGAAAACAAGAACGAACTTGTCCAAATACCTGCTGAAGACACTATTCATAAGGCACATAAATGTAGCTGGTGCATTTGTGAGACCAAATGGTACCACTACAAACTCATAATGCCCATACCTTGTTCTAAAGGTTGTCTTATGAATGTCTTCATCCTTGATTCTCACCTGATGGTAACCAGACCTCAAGTCAATCTTGGAAAACACCTTTGCTCCCCTCATTTGATCAAAGAGGTCATCAATCCTAGGCAAAGGATGTTTATTCTTCATAGTAACCATGTTCAACTGTCTGTAATCAGTACATAACCTGAGTGTACCATATTTCTTCTTTACAAACAGAACTGGTGCTCCCCAAGGAGACACACTCGGTCAGATATACTTCTTTTCCAACAACTCTTGCAATTGCATCTTCAATTCTAGCATCCCCAGTGTACTCATCCTGTAGGGTGCCTTGGACACTGGTGCTGCTCCTAGCACAAGTTCAATAGTGAAATCAATGTCCCTCTTTGGAGGAAGCGCTGGAATCTCATCAGGAAACACATCCCTGAATTTCTGTAACACTTGATAGTCCTCCAACCTAGGAGTTTTATCTCCCGTTTCCTCCAAAATATGAGCTGCATACAACTGGTAACCTTTCCTACAGATCTTCTTCAATTGTATTGCTGAAACCTGCCGTACTAAAATCACCTTTGGAATACCTTTCACAACTACGAGGTTACCTTCTTCATTCATGCATTCGAAAGTCTTATTGTAACAATCAAGCTTCACCCTGTGAGCTTCTAACCAATCCATTACAATGAGAACGTCATAGGAACCAAGCGGTAGAACATTCAGATCTACACAAGTGACCAATCCATTCATGACCAATGGACATTTCTCTACCACCTCACTGACCTTTCTCTTAGTTCCAGTGGCTAGCTAAACTAACCAAGACTTCCTATGCTTTACTTTCTTAAAAGCACAAACCTCCACTACTCTAGGAGTAATGTAACTGTGCATAGAACCAGGGTCAATCAAAATAGAAACAGATTGCTCAACAATCTTACCTGCTACCTCAACCACAGTTGACTGGTGGTCTACCTGGTGGTCCTCCAGTGCTGCATAAATCCTAGGGACTGCCCTTGCTATTTGACCCACCGTTTCTGCTTCTTGAATGTTATAAGCTGGTTTTGCACTCTCATTCTCCAGTGGACAATTCCTATGCATGTGGGGTCCTTCACATTTCCAACATTGAAGTGGCCCTCTATTCTGCTGTGGATCCTTAGGCTTTTCTCCTGTCATTCCAACTGGCTTACTCATAGCTTGAGATGGCTGCTTCTGCTGATTCCTGAAGTTAGAAGGTTTGAAACCTTTCTTCCTTTGGTCAAACTTCTCATTCTTCTTGTCCTTCCATGCCTTATGGTAATCTGGCTTACCTTTTCTTTGCTCATAACAATACTTAGCCTTCCTTATTGCTTCTTCAAGAGTTCTAGGTTCATAAAACTCAATTCTATCTTTGTAATACTGAGGTAATCCACTCAGAAAACACTGGACCTTCACTTTTTCATCTCTGATGTACCTGACATATCTCAACAGCTCCAAAAACTTATTTGCATATTCTTCCATGGTCTGCTGTCCCAATATCAACTCATGGAACTCCTTAATCTTGTCATCATAATACCTATCAGAGAGGTATTTCTGCTTGAAATACTTCTTGAACTGTTTCCACTTAAGTCTCTTTTCACTGATCCTCTTTACTTGCTTGAAGTGTTCCCACCAAATGGATGCTCTTCCATTCAGATTGAATATGGCAACTCTTGCCTTCATGTTTCCTGAATAATCATGCACTTGAAAGTACTTCTTTATCCCAAGAAGCCAAGCTTCCACCTCTTGTCCAGTCTTTACCTCACCATCAAAGGTAGGAGGTTTAGCTTTCTTAAATTCATCCCAAGAGTGATCCCTATGGTGCCTCTTTCTTTTTCTTTTATGAGAAGAGGAACTTGAGTCCCTGCTAGATTCTTCAGAGTCATATGACCCACTAGAAGTCCTTCTCCTTCTCCTAGTGCTGCTCTTACTACCTTCTGGTCTTGCTGTACCTCGTCCAGAGTCTATCTTTCTCTGTAAGTCCGTCAAAATCTACAACATAGCAGCATTCAACTGATGCTACTCTTCCTGGGCTTTAATCAAGATTCTCATGGTGGCTGCAACATCTGACGGTGTCTCTCAGAATCTCCTTCCATTAGACTCTATGTCATCATTTCTATTACAGACATTTTCTCCCATGGCATCTCATGCGTGCTCATAAGAATCCCGAGCATCATATCCGTCATGGGTTCTCATAACTAAACCACCACTTACTTATCAAACTGCACTACCTGGAATAATGCTCTTGAAGGTGACTATGATTCTGCAAACATGTTAGTAACACAACTGTTAGATTCATAATATTGATATAAATCAGAATCACTTACCTTCTCCATCATAAAATAACAAATTTTCCCAAATACAATATTTTCTTCATCAGAGAACGTCTGTCTCAGGGGGACAACGGGGGTCAAGGGGGCTTGTAAATCATTGGTTTTCGCACAATCTGGCACATAAGATCGCTGCCACTTTCTCATTTTCAGCCCTGAAAATTCACTGAAAAACCGCTGAAAATCCCATTGAAAAACAGTCGAAATTTGCTAGGAAATCCCACAAAAAAACTCAAAATTTCCTTTTGCAGAATCGTATCTCATTCCAACTATCAATCTGACGTTTCGCCAGTCAAAACAACTAGCTTCTCCGTTGTTCATCGGTGATCGGGTGCACTGTTCATTGGGAGAGTAGTTCACTAAACAGCTGCAACGGTGGGTAGCGATCCCACTGCGAGTTCCATGGATCATAAACTCATCGGCTGTCGGAAGCTCTATCCACTAACCATCGCCGATGGCCGATGCTTCCCGAACTTAGAGAAATTTTCAAAATTTTCCCTCTTAGTCTTCCTTCTCGCCGCTTCCTCGGCTCAATTCTCTTCTTTTCGTCGGCAAATTAGTTCCATCAGCAGCCGCAACGGCGAAACACAATCTTCGATCTTCTCCCGATCGGCGGCGCAATCTACTGAGGCATAACTTGATCGGTATCAGCAGTCTCTTCCCATCGGAAGGCTAGTGCTCTCGGCTTCCGAAATGGCGGCACACGAAACACTATCTTCTTCCGATAGTAGACAATTTCGGGCCTTAGAAAATTATTAAACTTTCTTTATGGCGTCGGCGGTCGGAGGCCTTACACGTCAGACGTGTAGTTGTCTAGCCATCCGCAATGGCGGGCGCTTGTTCAACTATTTTCCATCGACGAATGTTGAACACTTAGAAAAAAAATTCTGCGATTTTCCTTCCACGGTCCTTCGTCGGGCATGCTTTCGCCTAGCTCTTTCGCTACATCGGAAGTCTTTCCCACTAAGTGTTCCGATGAACCAACAGTTCAAACACTTAGACAAATTTGTGGAAGTTTTCTGTCATCAACCTCCAATCTCCACTGGGTAGAAAGAAATCCTGCTACTGTCACTGCATCTTCGTGGTCCATTCAGGCCCATGCTGCAACATGAGCTTTGATACCATGCTGTCATGTCCTCATCCCTCCAACCGGCGAAGAGGATACTACCATGGCGTTAACCATCCTGGCTACCAGCCCCATGAACATGTGAATTCATAAAATAACAGAAACAAAATGCATTGAAGTAGAACATACACAGATGCAATTGTTTATCATACACAGGGAAAACAACATTCATTCATACAAGCATTCATTCAACATGTTCATCACATTCATTAAAAGAAAACATGATTGCAGAGGTAAAATAGACAAGATTACTTATCTTATGAAGAACTCGTTCCACAACCAGCTACGTCGCTACAATGTTCCACCCAACCATAGGCCAGCGTGCTCCTTAATCTCTCAGCAACACTGCCACCCCTGAGCTGGGCATGATTCTCCAAGGAATAAGGGAACAAGCAGGCTTACACATAGCCAAACCAACATAGTTGGGTTTATCAGGCCATTAAGGAGTTGGGAAAGGCTAAATGCTAAGCTGGTGAGCTCATCACAGAGCTAGGAACACCTACACCAGAACTATCTTGACTTCTAAGACACCCACACACACCCAACATAAGGAATCAGTCCCTTCTCTGCCACACAGTCCCTCAGGCCCTGCATTCCCTTCCAGTGCTATTCAAGGGTTGTGGAGAAGAAAGTCATCCCTCTAGCTCTGTCTATGTGGTTTCCAAACACACCAGGTTTATCAAGCAAACCAAGCCCCCATCCCTACTCCCAACGCAGTCCGAAGACCAACTATTGCACACATGCAATCAATCAGCTATTACAGCTTAACAGGAGAAACAACTCCTAAGTCGTTCTTGGGATTATCATGGCCAAAATGACTCCCAAATGAATTACAATAGTCCCAAATGCAACAACAAACGTAATCACAACATGAGGAAAAATAGCAGTCCATCCTGGACAACTAAGCAAGTGGAGAAAAATTACACAGACCGCAACACAGTCCCTAAGCGTAAATGGCCCTCCACAGGAACAATCATGGGTGACAGTGACCAAACGGCTCCCAGCTTGCTACGTGAGTAACAACAATGCAAAACATAGAGCATGAGAGAAGATTTACGCCCAATTCCAAATGCGGGTCGAGAACACACCCGATTCCTCACTGGGGAACAATGGGAATGACAGTCGAGACGACTCCTCACTCCTGGCTGCATGAGACCAAAACAGAAAATACCTATGCGTGAGAGGATGAACAGACAACGGAGAGGATGAACAGTGGTCAGGAGTGCGTGAGTTTTTTCAGCACTGTCGTGGAGAGAATGCAATCCTGATTCCGCTGGAGTGATGGCAGTGGTTTTCTTTTGCCGTTGTGAATTCAACCACAGGTGGAGTGTGCATGTGGGAAAGGACTGATAGTCCTGCCACACTCCACTCCCAACCATAACTTCCCCAACTACCAACAACAATTCTTAATGGTAGTGGTTGGATAAAACAAGGTGGTGACACATGGGTTTCTCATGGCTCAAGGTTTGACAATCCCCCCCCCACCCTTATTCTTGTGAAAATCATGCCCTTCTCAATTTAGTTGCTGCGAACGTAGCTGCTCGGGTTCATTTAATTAAATATGCATATTTACATGATAACAAAACTTAATACGTATGTCGCATGCCCCGATATACCATCGGTGACAATTTCAACCTAAAACATAGCATAACCAATCAATGGTGGGGCCTTGGCCTTTAGCTCCGCACCATGATTAATACAATATATATATCATGTACATTTAATGCAATGGGGTCAAAACCGGGGTGTTATAGATGGGATCAGGATATAGATCAAACATTGAGTTAAGTCCTTGAACAGTGAGCACGACACAAAGATGACCCAAGGCATCTTTTAACTTTATAGATAGAACAACTAGACTTATCTGTCATGTAGGACACATGATCAGATTCCCCAAGTAGAACTGACAACATGAGGTGTAATAAACTCGAAGTAATAGCTGAAATGAAAGTGAACACTGAGACATGGGTATCGAAAAAGACAGAAAGTGCTATGTTCAAGGATGACATGCTACCACTAACTGAAAACCAAGAGAAAACTTCTTCCTTACCTTCCCTGTTAAATGTTAACGAGTCCAGGAAAGTCAATTCGGATCTCTCTTCATTTTTGACAAGCTTGAAGAGAAAAGGGAATAGTGCTTGATAGTGTCACTGATTTGTGGATTTTACAAGCCCAATCTAGTACATGCTCAACGGTGTTTTCATAGTTTAGAGAGTCTAAAAACTTCAAAGAAGACTCCAGGGGGGTGCTTTTTCGTACAATTTAGTCTCCTAAGGCCGAAAAAGTATAAAACATACCAAAGAAGAACTCTCTTAACTTTCGAAGAAGAAAAGGCACACCTTTTTCGTACTTAGTCAGGAAGGTCCGAAAAAGGTTAAATTACCACCTACCCAATGCTCCTTCAAAAGCAACATATAGCCCGAGTTTTACGAGTGTGAAGGAAGGAAAGATCACTCAGAAAGATCCATTTGATTACGAGAAATGGGGATTACAACAATAAACTTGATGCTTTCTTCTTTAGGGTTTAACAAGCATGACAAAGACATAAAGTACACTCGAAATATTTTTCATGTTTTGGTCCATAGCACAAAAAAGAGAAAACTAAGCTCATACCAGGGGTTCCTTTTCTGTAAGTTTAGTCCCTCAGGTCCGAAAAAGTGATAAACCTATGCCTGAGAATACTCTTCTCAATTCTGAAAAAAAGAGAGTGTTCCTTTCTCATATTATTCCACATGGTCCAAGAAAGAAATAACCTACCACCAATGTGGATGCCCATTCACATATTCTTAACGAGCTTGAATGGACAAGTTAACTCGGTAGTGAATTCTGTTTTAAGGAGCCAGACCTGGGCCTAAAGAAACTCCATATCTTTCACGTGAAGTTTTAACGAGTCTAGAAAAGGAAACTTGTGGCCTCCTTACTATTTTTAACAAGCTCGAAGGAGAGCAGAAAGAATGCTCTAAATGCGAGGAGACGAGTGTCATAGGCAGGCGAAACTAGTTCCAAGTGCAAGGAACAAACCTATGCATAATGCAAGGAACATGAGCAAGATAAAGACACTCAGGGAAAGTCTCCTCAAGGTAAAGGGTGTCAAGTTGCAAAGGTAAAATGATACAAGGCTTAGCAATGATGAGAACAAAGATGAGGGCTTATACAATGAGCTAAAAGCATGGAAGCTAGCATCAGGCTCAAAAGTGCGAGCAAGGCACATGCAAATGAAATTACAGCTTGAACAACAAGACAAGGCTAGTAAACAGTTGTGAATCCAACTAAAAATCTTGTCTCCAAGAAACAACAACATCAGAATCATATTCAGAAGAAAAGATTCGATGTGGGTCACTTTGGCAAAAAAACATGTGACTTTGCTATCTTCTATAAAAAGTAAAGCCAAGGCAGAATCGACCAAAGAAGATTCTATAGAACCAAGGCTCGAGGTTTTATAATCAGTAAGATCAACCTCAAAAGGAGAGAAAAAATAAACAAGGGAGATAGAGTCTGTAGGAACAAACTCAATATCACAAGAGTTGAAAAATTCATAAGAAAAATCAAACTCATTAGGATCAATGACTTGTTGTTCGAAGGGAGAGTCCAAAAACTCAACAAGACCAACAAAAGAAGATTGATCCATGGGAAAATCAGGCTTACTAAGAAAATTAGGGTTAGACTTAGTCACAACTAAACCAACATCCAAAAGAAGGTCAGACTGTATCAAAGATTCTAGGAATACGTCATCCGAAGGAAGGAGATCATCCGAGATAGGACACATGTCTAAACTTTCAAATGGATCAACAGAGTGGAGAGCAGGCTCCATGATCTGTATAGGATGACTCACCCAGTCAACTGTTGGGACCAAGTGCTAAGAAGGTAAGCATGAAAACAGAGGTTGCTTCTCAGTACCAATTGAATGGAAAGGACATGAGGCCACATAGCTCACCTGTGGCGGGGTAGTGTCTATACAAACACTGGGAATCAATAAAGGAAAGACCTGGTCTCTAGTTGGGTTAGGAGATGGATCAAGAAAATCCAGCTGATCAATGGTGACAATTTATTCGCCATGATTAAAGTACATCACATGAAAAAATGTTGACACCACAGCTTACATCGCATAGACATAATCACGTCCAAGGAGCATATTGAAGTCCAAGGGGTCTTCTATTACCATGAAGTCAACTAAGATGGTCTTCCCACCCAAAGTAACAGGTGTTTGAGAAAGAATTCCCAAGGCTATACAAGTTCTTCTATCAAAATCCAGTAACAAACTAGAAGTTGACACAAGGCTGGGAGATCCCATGCCTCGCCAAGCACAGACAAACAAGATACTAACTGAGGCTCCTTCATCAACAATACAACGAGCAATTGTGTATGATTCAAATTTGACCTTTATCTAGAAAGGTGCATCAGAAGGAAGGCACGGCTCAACTAGGCTATCCCAATCAAAGTAAGCAATCCGAGAGCTTGGTGGGGGTTGATCTGAAGCAAGTTCAGTGCCCCCTTGTTCAGTCAGTTCTGAACTGGCAATGAAGAAAATGTGACTAGTAGACACTTCTCTCTCCAAAGGAAGAGTGGGATTGATCGATAATGAAATCGATTCAACCGCTTCATCAAAGTCACTCTCCGTAGGGAGAGTGGGATTGACCAAAGATGACATTGGTTCAATCACATCAGGATTACTCTCTGTAAGAAGAGTGGAATCGACCAAATCTGAGATTGGTTTGACCGCTTGATCAACCAACGGTTGAGTAGGGTGTTGAGAAACTATAGGTTGTTCAAAAACGGGATGACCATGAAACTAAACTATCCTTACCTCTTCAATAGAAGGGAATTTATAAGTAAGGTGGTCTTCCTCACAAATCTTACAAGGAAACATGGACTTGTGTTTTGAACGGGTAGTCTTTTCAACAGTGTCAACATGACTCGCAGTGGCTGACAAATTGTCTTCAACATGAACTACAGAGGTTGAGAGACTACCCCCAGCATGAACTACAGAGGTTGGGTGGTGATTTTAAACTTGAATTGCAGAGGTTGAACAGGTGCCCCCTTTCTTATGTGCCTTCTTCCTATTCCTCCTTCTTTTACTCCTTTTAGACTGTCGGTTACTAGTATCAGTACTTTCACTGCATGAGGTAGAAGGAGGAGGAGAATCAACTACAGGTGAAGGGGAAGCAGTGTTTTGATGCCATTGATATAAGGAGCTTACTTGAGAAGCATCAGGAGCATTCAAGGAAGTTGGACTGGAAAACAACCACACCGATAGCCCTAGGGTGAATCCAGGTAGATTCAAGGTGGCCATCAAAGGAACACCAACATTCCCTATGAGAGGAATAGTACAAGGAGTTCCCAACATGGGGATCTCTTGGTTGGTGTTCAAAGGGGTGTTAGCCATAGTTTCAAACTAGGAGGAAAATTTCAAGGTTTACAGGCAACCAAAATTACAAATCACACAGCTAAAGGCAGACTAAGTACAGACAAACCACACAGCACTCACTAAAAATTCGTAAAGCCAAACAAACAAATAGGTATAAGATACGCTTTCCAAAAGAAAGTTGATAGACAGTTACTTGGAATCCCTATAGATGTTCTTAGGCACAAGCAGAGGAATCACCCACTGCCCTCCCACACCTTCTATCGGGGTTACCTTCCAAGCCCGTCCAAGGTCAACCAGAAATAGCCTTCCGATGTACCTGTGTATGAACCCTAGATGTCAAAGAGACTAAAGGCTACCTTAACTATATTAACAATCTGGGGGGACAGTCGCAAGCCTGGTTCGTATGCATGGGCAGGGTAGCAAAGCCCAAAACCCTGTCTAAGACAGAATCCCCAGATGCGCAAAAGCCTTGGTCTACGCTTTGACAAAGAATCGGAGGGTTATCTCCTCAGTCCAAGCCTCCATGTGGCCTCGTGCTTAACTCCCGTTTGAGAGGATCTTCCCATATACAATCAACGTAGAAAAGGGTCTACCTAGTGATTGGCCAACTATGTCTAAAATTAAACACTTGTGGGGAGTTTAAACTCCCTATCCCGCAATTCTAGCCTGAGCTAGTTGGTGTATGACCCTATAAAATAAAACTTACTAATAAATTTTAAATTATATCGTTTATTTTGAAAGGATTTTTTTTAGTCAGAGGGTAAATGGCATGAAACTTATGTCGTGTTTTGACTCAAAGTTGAAACCAAATGACTAAGCAAAGAGAAATGAAATGCAAAAAGCAAACTATTCTCTTTCTTTTCCAAGTAGAAACTTAGAAGCCACAAAAGAACAAATCCTTTTTATTTTTTCAAAACCAATGATATGCTATGCAATCTAGACTAATAAACTAATCTACATGCATATAAAGCAAACATGTGTTTTTATTTTTCTTTTATAAATGCAAAAGAAAACTAAGACTATAATTTTTGTAATTTTTGAGATTATCTTTAAAAACTGAAAATGAAACTACTATATGCAAATCAAATGCAAAAGTTTCTAAATGTTTTCTTTTCACTTTTTAAAATGCTCAAAGACTACTATGCACCTAAATGCACAAAAAATTGAGCATTCTTGGATAAACTAATTGTATAAAGTAAGCAAAATGAATTAAAACAGATTAATAAGACCAAGGATCAACCAACTAAGGAAAACTTGGAACCCTAGCTTGGGCGGGCACAATGACAAGAAATCACCGAGATCACAAAAAGGCAAGTGACAAACCAATCACTATCTGAAGATAGAATAGGAAATACAATGTCCAGAACCCTAATCACTGATTCGAACAACCAACACTTGAACCTATAACCCAAATAGGCAAATCCACTTCAAGCTGCTAACAGAAGACAATCCAAACAAAAAGAACTCAAGGGATTTACAAGAAAGCACAAGGTGTGGCCAACAAGGTAATCAAACTGACAGTGTAATGCTTATAAGGAAGACCAACTAGCAAACAAATTTTATAAAGGGACAGGGACAAGCAAACCCTAACCCAAAAATTCCAATGCTAAGGCTTGTACGCGATTGTATATAAGGGAAACCCGCGTACTGTACATGACTGTCCTAGAGAGAAACCCACGTATGCAGGCCTCTGTAAGCGACTGTATGCAAGAGAAACCCGTGTACAGGTCCAAAATTTTATAATAGAAAGAAAAATTTTCAAGGTCTTCAAACACTATCCTAAGCATGAACCAAGACAGGATACCACACACAAACTCAAGGCAAAGTCTGGGCAACAGTAAACAGAAATAACCCACAGCAGTCTAGGCTCCCTAGTGGAGTCGCCAGTTCTATTGTTCAAGAATAAACACCGTTATAGCCGAGGTTTTGGGGTTACCAACGTACTCTTAAAACTTGCAGACAATCAGCTTTAAAGTACAGAAAGGAAATAGGAAGATATGATGAACTCACCCGATTAACGACGGTTGATCCAAGCTTTGTCTTCTCCCTCTCTGCTACTCTCCAAAGCTTTCAAGGATGCACCTCCTTCACCTACAAAGATCAAATCCTCCAAGTACAATCTTATACATGTATATATGACAAGTTAGATAAACAATATATAAAGTGCTTAATCATAAATATTCATAAAACCATGATACATGAAAGAGACTCAACACAAAGTTGGAAGAAGGATTCTCTTTATTAACAATAGTGAATGAGATAAGTGTACAACCCAACACCTCAAACAAGGACTCCTCTGCAACCAAAGGATTCTGAGTTCTGCTGCTCCAAAGACTTCTGAAGGTATACCACCAGCAAAACTTTTCTCTCCAAGTATGATTGATTAATGCCCTCCCCAAGGCCTCTATTTATATTTAGAGAAATAGAGCAATTTTGAAGGTTAAGGAGGTTGAGACAGTTAATATAGTTAATGATTAGGGCTTAACAAACCTCCATTAATCGTGTTTTATTATTTTTAATGTCGAATCGATGTGTACGCGACTATTGATATTGGAAACCCGCCTATGACACACGAGTTGCTATAAGGGAAACCCACGTACAGATCTGTACACGGGTTGCAATGACAATACTCGCGTATAGTACGTGATATGCTGTGGAGATAGTCGGGTACATGCGCGAGTGGCTGTGGGAAGAGTTGTGTATAGTAATAAACATATAAAAAGGTAAAGCGGCAAGCTGGGTGGATAGTGAATGCATCTCATGTCATGCCCATCTATAGTGTTTAAGCAACCTTCCATCCATAAATGTCTTTTTGTGTGACAACAGATGAAGTGTCGGCACTCGGATGGAGAAGTGCCATTTGGGTTGATAACATAGTGTCAATCGAGAATGTCAAATATCATTTAAATATGCATCGGTCATGACCAAACGTAATTGATTTTTTGCACTTATGTTTTGATCAATTCCAAGTTGTAATTTGGTCTTCTAAAGGTTTATTTGAAGGGAGCTTTGTTTAAAAATTTCCTTGGAGATAAGGCCAAAACATTTGACCCAAAAAAATTGTTTTTTTATAAATGTTTTGCAGGTGATTTTGAAAAAAACTTTAAAGATATACAAACTATGTTTTGTGGGTTTGGAAATTAATTTCTAATGGAATATATAGCTATTGTTGTTGTAATGTCCCCATTCAAATAATTGCATAGCAAGAAAATTCCATCAATCCTACTAGTTCCCTAGGTTGGGTGGAAACATTGGGAAGTTAATAACGGAGCTAATAAATGGTGTTTAGAAATTAGAAGGAATAAATATTTATTTAATGGAGTTAATTAAATGAATGCAAGTGAAAAATGAAATGGCTATGGAGAATGGAGACACATGGAGACTATGGGGCCCACTCAAGCTAGAATTCCTATGTTAAATGGCATCCTCTTCTTGCAATCTCGAATCTATGTGAAGCCTAATGTTTTTGGATGGACTATAAGGTTAATATACTTGTCCATATACTTCATAGGTATAATTTTGGATTATTTGTAACTTACATGGGGAGAGGAAGAGCCAAATGGGAGTTTCATGGACACTTGGCTAGATTCCCCTTACATTTATGACATCTATGACACCAATGATGGAGATTCTATGATAGTTATGACACAAGTCAGATATGAAGGCTGATATCTGATATATATGACATCTCAGGACTGAATAGAGAATCTTATAGGGCTCTCATGGGATTTGTAGAAGACCAAGTGGGTCCTACTCGAATTTGGGAGAAGAGGGAAGGTGAAGAGAGAGGCCACATGGCATAGCATGAGCAGCCACACCAATTCGACTTGGCTTTGGTTTATGGATGGATTTGGAACCTTAGAAGACCAATAATGTTTATAAAATGCAGGGATCATCCATGATAAGTCCTTTTTGATCATTTGTGAAAATTGTAATTGTCAAGAGAGAGAGCCAGTGGATGACTAGTTCATGCCTTAGCCAATTTCGAGGGTGAAAGATTCCCATCCTAGTTGGTGTTTGGAGAGGAAAATCAGGTATTTCAAGGAGATTAAATGGAGTCATAAGTTACAGGCTAAATATACATCATCTCTTGGATATATCAATATCATCTTGTTCTTCCTTGCATCTCAAGTTTTCTCACAATATTTCAGCTCTATGGACTGAGGCGCACTTGGTGAGATATTCATCTATTTGAGGGAGATTATCTTTCTTCGGTATTTTGTATTCTGATGTAAATTATCTGATTTTTAAGTTCAGAAATATCTCAGGTATAAAGGCCAAGAAATATCATGTATTATTGCTCAATAATGAAGAAACAGTGCCATTTCCCCACTACCTTGTTGTAAACTCTTGTAATCTTGATGGATTCAAATGGATGTATAAAATATTGATGATTTATGAATTAATGGAATGTAATTAAATTATATTATGGGTTTCATGTTCATTAACTTATCACTTGTGGCCATTGGTTCAAATTTCATAGCAATTGGATCAAACTACACCTGGTTTCCCCAAGGGTCCAAAACTAGTTTTTTATATCTGATTGAAAGAAGTGATAACAGCCATGGGAGGTCAATTGGTTATGAATATTAGTATCTGATAATTTATTATACATATCCCCTAATTCAATTTAATAATTCGAGTGGTTTTCTTCACATTTCTGAATCCATTTCTACCACTTACCCCTGGGGGGATTTGAGCCCAAAATTGCCAGAAGTGATTGGGCTTGTTCATAATTTATTACAGACTTGCAGAAGTGATTGGAGGGCCATAATACATCCATGAACATAATGAATAAGTTATTATATCATTCATACAACTTATTTTAATATTTGGGAGCAATTGGGCTGATTTGGAGACTAAGACACTAAAACTAGTCAATAGCCAAAATTGTGAAAACAATTGGAAATTTGGGCATTTTGGTAAAAATTTAAAAAAGTAACATTACAAGTGGTATAAGAGCATGGTCTTGGAACATTATGGTGTTAAAAAGGAGTCAAATCAATAAAACATCATCCTTAGAATCTGAATTGGAAGGTGCTTGAGTTGTAGAAGAAGAACTAGAAGAAAAAAAGGTACCTTTGACTAAAGCTATGGCTCACGAGGCAGAAGACTACACTAAGGAGCAAATAGAGTATCTAAAACTTATAAAACCCATGTTTGAATAAATATCCAAGTACATGACCCAAAATATGGTATACATGACCCAATAGATAGCAAAAAGATTCGAATTGATGGCCAATCAAATGGAAAGCAAAGGGATAATAGGAGATAGTGGTAGTTCACAATCAGCAGAAAAGAAGACAATGGGTGAGCACATTTTCTCATGAAAAAGACCTCATAATAGACCCCATGAATTTCAGAGCACACCAAGGCCTACTACACCTAAATTTCTTATTCCCAAAGAAGAGACTAACATTCAATTTGAAATTGATACAATAACAAAAGAATGGGCTAAATTGGATGAAGAGTGTAGAAGATGTATAACATTTGAGCAGTACTTCACCATGGAAAACAAACTCAAAAAGAAGGAGGAAAATAAGTCTCTACACCAAAACAAATAATTGAATTGTTCCATAGGTAAAGTGCCACTCCCTACTTTTGATGGTTCATCTCAAAATTCGGCTAACACTTGAATGCAAAAATTGGGTGTGTATTTTCAGTTGAATCCAATGGTGGAAGACGATGCTTTAAAAATGGTTATTTTTCACTTGGATGGAGATGCCAATGAATGGTGGTTCCATGGATTGAAAATATTGGGTCATGATCAGGTTAAAAAATATGGGGAATTTGTTTACAGGGTATTATAAAGGTTTGAGCAAAAAGATCCAGAATTGTCTTTCAAAGAACTAGCACAATTGAAGCAGGTAGGGACTCCTATTGAGTATATGTTGGAATTCCAAAGATTATCAGTTAAGGGGGTTGATGTATCTATGGGAAGGTTAGTATTGTTGTTCACTGAAGGTTTTTCATATCCCTTAAAAGTTTTGGTCAAATCCCACAAGCCTACTAACTTAAATGATGCAATGAGCTTGACTAGAGATCTTCAAAATGTGCTTACTAGAACAAGATTTCCTCCCAAGCCTAACTTTAGATTTGAAAGAAAGCCTTGGAAAAAGGATGCACCTGATAATAAATTTTGGCAAAGAGATACATCTAAAAATAATAAGAAATAAGGACAATCAAGGATGATCTTCGAAGGAAAAAATTGTGCTTCACATGCTTCCAACCATGGACACTGGGGCATAAATGTGCTAAAGGAAAAGCTCAATACATAGAAGTATTTTCTGATAATGATGAGTATGAATGGGGTATGTATGAATAAGGGAACATTTCAGATCAATAGGAGGCATATGAGACAACAGTTGAAGAATAAAAACAAGAATAAAATCAGCCTTCACCAGACAAACCAAGAATGACAGTACTTTCAGCAGTGCCTCGCGATCACACTATTCGATGCAAGGGTGTGGTATTGGGACAAAGAGATTTAGTTTTGCTAGATGGAGGATCTACACATAATTTCATTGATGCATAGATGGTGGAGAAAATAAATATTTCAAGTGAACCATTCGATGGCTTCACAGTTGTCATTCCAGGTCACAACACAATGCAATGCAACATATGGGTTCCAAAGCTACAAGTCACCATTAGTAACTATACTTTTGTTGATATTTTTTATGTGGTTGATGTTGCTGATACTAATGTAGTCTTGGGAATGAAATTTTTGTATTATATAGGAGAGCATTCAGTAAATTATCAAATTCCTAAAATGAAATTTCAAGATTCAACAGGTGTACTAAGGGTTGTGAGAGGGCAGCAAACTTACCCAAAACAGGTAGTAAATTGCAATAGTATGAGATCTATATTGAGGCATAGTGATATAGAATGGGATTCTAAATGTTATATAACCTCTCCCAAGCCAAAAATCAGATTTGTTAAACACCCAAAGGAGATAGAGACACTTTTTCACAAATATGAAAAAGTTTACAGAGATTTTCCACATGGTAGACCACCTGATAGGGGAGTTGAGCATAACATTGTTTTGGAGGAGGGTACTTCATCCATTCAGATACCACCTTATAGACATCCCAAGAAGTTCATAGATGAGATTGAGAAGGCCATTCAAGAACTCTTAGAGTTGGGACTCATTAGACCAAACTCTAGCCCTTATGCTTCTTCAGTAGTGTTGGTAAAGAAAAAACATGGAACTTTGAGGATGTGTATAGACTTTAGAGATTTGAAAAAGAAAATAATAAAGAATAGATATCCTATTCCTAGGATTGATGAGCTCATGTATGAGATATTTGGAGCTAATTACTTTTCCAAAATTGACCTTAGATCTGCTTATCACCAAATTCGGATGAAGGAGGAAGATGTGTAAAAGACTGTTTTTCGATGTCATTATGGTCACTTTGAGTTTCTTGTTATGCAATTTGGGTTGACTAATGCTCCATGTACATTTAAAGAATGTATGAATAGAATATTTTGCAAGAAAATTAGAAGGTTTGTTTTAGTATTCTTTGATGATATTCTCATTTACTGTAAAACTTGGGAAGAGCACTTGCAACACCTAGAGATTGTGTTGAAAAATTTGCAAGAACAGTCTTTGTATGCTAAGATGTCTAAATGTGAATTTGGGAGGAAATAACTATTATATCTTGGGCACATTATTGGGAAAGATAGAGTGAAAGTGCACATGGAAAAGATCAGGGCTATCTTAGAATGGCCTCCACCAAAAAACATCATAGAATTAAGAGGCTTCATTGGAATATGTACATACTACAGGAAGTTTGTGAAAGAGTTCTCCAAGTTGACTTCTCCACTCACTGATTTGAATTAGAAGGATTCTTTCAAGTGGAATGAAGAGGCTGAAAAGGCCTTCCAAAAAATGAAATAGGTAGTAAGTAGTTGTCCCATACTTGCATTACCTGATTTTTCTAAGCCTTTTGATGTTGAATGTGATGCCTCAGGTGGAGGAGTAGGGGCTGTCCTAAAGCAAGGCCAACACCCTATAGCCTTTGAGAGCAGAAATTTGAAGCCTAATGAAAAGATTTACTCCATATATTAAAAACATATATTGGCCATCATGCATGCCTTGGCCAAATTCTAACAATTCTTGGTAGGAAACAAGTTTGTGGTGAAAACTGACCACAATAGTCTAAGACACTTCCTTACCCAAAAGGATCTAAATGAAAGGAAAAAAAAGTGGGTAAGCAAGATCCAAGCTTATTATTTTGATATTGAATATGTGAAAGGAAATAATAACATTGTAGTAGATGAATTATCTCGAAGATCTTCTTTTTCTCTCATGGACATTGCTAAAAAATGGAAAGACATGCTACTAGTTGAATATGCCAAAGATAAGTTTGCTTGTGATGTATTAGATGGACTCATGGGAGATGATAACTATGTAATTTTGAATAGGGTGATATAATATAAGGGCAGAATTTATTTGGTTCGAGATTTAGAGCTTAAGTACAAAGTTTTGCAGGAAGCACATGATTCCCCACTAGCAGGCCATCCGGGGATCTTCAAAACCTATATGAAACTAAGGAAAAGGTTCTACTAGAAGGGGCTAAAGGAATATTTTCAGAATTATGTGAATGAATGTAAGGTATGTTAGCAAAAAAAATCATAACTCACATACCCAGCTGGTTTATTACAACCATTGCCCATTCTAGAGCAAAAATGGGACAGTATATCGATGGGTTTCATCATCGGTTTGCCCAAATATTTGGGCAAGGATTGCATATATGTGGTAGTGGATATATTGACTGATTTCACTCATTTCTTTTTTGTTACATCCTATTTTAGTACTACACAAGTGGCTGACCTTTTTTTCAAAGAAATCTTTAGATTGCATGGGCTCCCCAAGAGCATTGTGAGTGATAAAGATGGTAGATTCATGAGTGCTTTTTGGCACTAAATTTTCAGATTGGTGGGAACCAAGTTGACTCCAAGTACAAGCTACGATCTCCAAATTGATGTAAAAACAAAGAGGGTGAATAAATGGTTGGAAGGGTACCTCTGAAACTATGTGGGAGAACAACAAAAAGCTTGGACAAAATGGCTACACTTGGGTGAGTTTTGCTACAACACCACTTTTCACATGTCAATAGGGATGTCTCCTTTCAAATATTTATATGGTTATGATGCACTTACATTTTTTGATATATATTTGGTGATAGTAGATCTCCAAAATCTAAAGATTGGGTGGAAGAAAGCCAAGAAATTTTAAATCTTTTAAAAGACAATTTGCAGGTTGCCCAAAATCAGCAAAAACAATATGCAGATAAACATAGAGAGGAAAGGACCTTTTAGGTTGATGATTTTGTGTATTTGAGGTTGCATCCATACAAAAAAACATCTCTCAAAAGGAATGGATCAGAAAAGCTAAATCCAAGATACTATGGGCACTACAAGGTAATCTGGAAGATTGGGGAAGTAGCATATCAGTTGGAACTTCCGGAAGGGAGTAAAATTCATAATGTATTTCATGTTTCTTGTCTCAATAAATCTATTAGTCATCAAATTTTCATTTCAGATACACTCCCTCCTTTGGATGATGAATGAAAGCTCACACTTATTCCGGAAAAAGGCTTTGAAGACAAGGGAGAGAAGATTGAGGAGCAGAACAATCAAAGAATACTTGGTGCAATGGAATGATCTACCAAGTGAATATTCCACATGGGAAGAGGAGCATATTTTGCAGCATCCAAATCTGAAATTGCTTGAGGACAAGCAATATTTGCTGGGAAGGACTATAATGTCCCCATTCAAATAATTGCATAGCAGGAAAATTCCATCAATCCTACTATTTCCTTAGGTTGGGTGGAAACATTGGGAAGTTAATAAGGGAGATAATAAATGGTGTTTAGAAAATAGAAGGAATAAATATTTATTTAATGGAGTTAATTAAATGAATGCAGTTGAAAAATGAAATGGTTATGGAGAATGGAGACACATGGAGGCTATGGGGCCTACTCAAGCTAGAATTCCTATGTTAAATAGCATCCTCCTCTTGCAATATCGAATCTATGGGAAGCCTAATGTTTTTGGTTGGAATACAAGGTTAATATACTTGCCATATACTTCATTGGTTGAATTTGGGATTAATTGTAACTTACACGGGGAGAGGAAGATCCAAATGGGATTTTCATGGACACTTGGCTAGATTCCCCTTACATTTATGACATCTATGACACCAATGATGGGGATTCTATGACAGTTATGACACAAGTCAGATCTGAAGGCTGACATCTGACATATCTGACATGTCAAGCCTGAATAGAGCATCTTAGAGGGAGCTCATGGGATTTGGAGAAGGCCAAGAGGCTCCTACTCGAATTTGGGAGAAGAGGGAAGGTGAAGAGAGAGGCCACATGGCATAGCATGAGTAGCCACACCAATTCAACTTGGATTTGGTTTATGGATGGATTTGGAACCTTAGAAGACCAATAATGTTTATAAAATTCCGGGATCAAACATGAGAAGGCCCTTTTGATCATTTGTGAAAATTGTTATTGTGAAGAGAGAGAGCTAGTGGAAGACTAGTTCATGCCTTAGCCAATTTCGAGGGTGAAAGATTCCCATCCTAGTTAGTGTTTGGAGAGGCCACTAAGGTCTTTCAAGGAGTTTCAATGGAGTCATAAGTTACAAGTTCAAGCTATATAATCTCGTGGAAATATCAATTTCATCTTGTTCTTCCTTTCATCTCAAGTTTTCTCACCATATTTCAGCTCTAAGAGGCGCACTTGGTGAGCTATTCATATCAGGTGAGCTATTCATATCTTTGAGGAAGATTCTCTTGCTCCAGTATTTTGTATTATAATTTTAACTATCTCCTATTTAAATTAAGAAATATATCAAATAGAAAGGCCAAGAAATCTCATGTATTATTACTCAATAATGAAGAAACAATGCCATTTCCCCACTACCTTGTTGTAAACTCTTGTAATATTGATGGATTCGAATGGATGTATAAACTATTGATGATTTATGAATGAATGGACTGTAATTAAATTATATTATGGGTTTCATGTTCAATAACTGAGAATTTTTGGCCATTGGGTCAAATTTCATAGCAATTGGAGCAAACAACACCTCATTTCCCCAAGGGTCCAAAACTAGTTTTTTATATTTGATTGAAAGAAGTGATAACAGCCATGGGAGGTTGATTGGTTATGCATATGAGTCTATGATAATGTATTCTACACATACCCTGATTCAATTTAATAATTTAAGTGGTTTTCTGCACATTTTGGAAGCCATTTATACCACTTTCCTTGGGGGGGATTTGAGCCCAAAATTGCCAGTAAAATCATCTATCTTGTTCATACTTTAGTACAGACTTGCAGAAGTGATTGGAGGGCCACAATACATCCTTGAACATAATAATTAAGTTATTATATCATTAATACACCTTCTATGGATATTTGGGAGCAATTGGGCTAATTTGGAGACCAAGACACTAAAACTAGTCAAGAGCCAAAATTGTGAAAAAAATTGGAAAATTGGCATTTTGGTAAAAATTTATAAAATGGAAATTATAGTCATCTTGGAAGGTGCTAAGATATAAGGAAATCCTACTGAAATTTCATTTTTCATTCAACCTCATGATGTATCTTCTAATGAAGATAAATATTTGGTAGGAAATCTTTAACAGGTTCTTTCTAAATTAGATGCAATGTCTGATATTAGATTGTTTCTTTCTTCTTTAAGCATTGAGAAAACTTGTACTAGACCTATTACATTTGCAACCTATGTTTTAATAATTATTTATTTCTTTATGTCACTTTATTAAGAATGATTTTTTTACTTTGTTATATTTATATATTATTAATATGGACTTATGAGCTCCATAAATGCTTGACTCCTATTTCCTTGGTCATTATCTACATGCTTCTTAATTTAATGGCTTGTATATTATTCTTGTGATTACATATTTGGTTATCATATTTGTATACAGTCAAATAATCAATTAAGAAGAATTTAATGGTGTTGGATGTAGAGGGAGTGTTGTTTGGAGTTCATGTGTTAACAAGAAAGGACCACACTAAAAACAACGTCACTTTGTGCATGGATGTTCTCATTATTATGCATGGATTTTTAGTGTTGAGATTATCAACATTACAGAAGAGTATTTTTGCATTGCTCTATGGTTTACCTTTTTATATTGCAAATAAGTAAAGCATTTTATTAATGATTGAATGGCTACTTCATGGAAACCTAATATTTGTTTGGGATCGCAATCATTGTATACATTTTTTTCACTCTTCCACGTCTTATCGATGTTGAGTGGAGTACTACATGTTTACAGAAAATTGCTAAAAGATGTATTTCTCCAATATGCATATGGATATGAAACATCAAATATTTGGTTTATAGATGATGGTCAATACCATTCAAACGATAATGAAGTCGATAATTGTTTGAAAAATGCTATCAAGTTGGACATTTGATGGTTCATATGAAAAAGACAGAAATATAAATACATGATTGTGTTCACTATTAAGTCACTTGGGATCTTGGTAAAACATGAGTCGTTGGTTAAAAACATTCGAATTCATATGACAATATTGAAACAAATATTTTGTAGGAGCAACAACAGATATTTAATCAAGACACAATAGTCAACCATCTGGGCCCACTAAGTGGTCAATTGTTGTGCTTAAAGTCCTATGAATGGTATCATTAGACACCGCCTTTCGTTATGATATTTGATACTTTTTTTATCCTCTTCTAATGGATTCCTCTATATTGCGATCTAGTACGACCTTTAATGGTTCTTATTATATATATATATATATATATATATATATATATATATTATTGGAAAGAAATAATAAGAAGAGAACTATGCAAGTGATCATGTGNTCATATTTGTAACAAGTATGCTTATTAATATTGCTATATAGAAACATAAATATCAATATGTAAAAATTTAAATATTAATAGGAATTATGTATTGAATTTATTTGTTTGCAATATAAGATTTTTAAATAAATGGTTGATAATATTTAATATCAATATAGTCTTGTTATATGCACTTCCTAAAATTTCATTGTAGAACAAGGCATTGCCAAGGAAACTGAATATCATTACAAGAACAAATATATACTTTATACAACCCAATTTTATTGAATTTTTTCAAAAATCCCTTAGCACTTTTCAAGGTTGTTTGTGGAAATCCACTCAATGAAAGAATGTGGATGAATTTTTTCAAAATTGCCTTAGCATTTTTTAAGTTTGATTGTGGAAATCCACTGAAAACAAATTATGTGGATGAATTTTTTCCATTTTTATTTGAATAAAATGGATTTGAAATCCATTTAAAGTCATACTAACACAATCTGATCGTGACAATATACTAAGAAAGGGTTATGTTGGATTTGGAAATCCACATTTATATTTGAAACCCCTAAATAAAGTTTGGAAAAATTTAATGCGTGCTTGTGATGCTACAAACACGGATATGGTAGATCATTTGAAGGAAAAACATATATGCAACGATGAATGAAACTATATTATTATTAAAGGATATGCTTGTGATGATGAAAATGACATATTTTATTAGACCAGTTGTGACCTTTCTTGCTATAGCTCAACAATGTTACTCATGTGAACCCTATTGTAAAAAGTATGGAACTAGTTTGTTAAAGGCTATAGTTTTTGTATTTTTATTGATAATATATTTATATATTTGAAATTTTTTTCTAGTTGGGAATGTCTTCATATTTTTCTATGTTTTAATCTATTTGATATGTGATTTCAAATTATGTATGAAAATGGAGTTTATAAAGTGAAAATAAAAAACTAAAGTTCCAATATTGAATTTAGCAAGTTCAAAAACCTATTCAATGTGTGCAAGATTTACATGTATGCATATAAATCTTGGAAAAACTTGTTTCATTACTACGGGTACAAGTAATGTATTCTCTGAAGGTCTGATGGAATTATTTCAAATAAATATCAACCCTTATGAATCAGACATCAAGTATCTTGGTTTTTTCTTAAAAACAAACGACTACCAAAAAAATGATTGGTTATGGTTGATACGCAAAGTTGAGAAACACATCTAAAGTTGGCCTTTTTGCTTACTTTCCTTGGGTAGAGACTTTTTTGGCATAAAATCCATCCTCGAAAACATTTTGTTTTCCTAGATGATTATGGCAAAGATGCCCAAATATATTCTCCAAAATATCAAGCAGTTATGTTTTGATTTTCTATGGTCCGGAAAATCCCAGAAATCAAAATACCATCTTGTTAGTTGGGAGACCAGAATTGAGTTTTGAAAGTGGATTCAGGTACCCATTTGAGAGATAAGCATGGACACCTATTTTTTATGAGATTTGCAGCTATTTTGGCCCTCGTTCAAGGTTGGTCAAACCAAGGTTGAAAATATGCACTTTTGTCAACTTTCTCGGAATTGAAATTTTTAAGTTGATTTAGATACTTATTTGAGAGAGAAGCATGGCCACCTATTTTTATGAGATTTGGAGCTATATTGGCCCTCGTTAAAGTTTGGTCAAACCAAGGTTGAAAATATACACTTTTATCAACTTTCTCGAAACCCATTGCTATACCAAAAAATTATATATGTTTTTAAATAAAACATAATATAAATTCACTGAATAATTGTTTTCTTGATCAACTTTTGAATAAAACTATAACTATATTTTCATTGAAAATAAATAAGTAATTGCTATTAATAACACTATAACACTGTGGTAAGAGAAATACTTATTTCTTCTTGTATTTTTCAATCCTTTGCTTAAATTAAATAATACTTAATTATAAATGTCATTCAAAGTATATGACATAAGCAATGCACAAGAACATAAGCAATGCACAAGAACATATATCATACATGAGGGACCAAACTTTCTAAAAAGACAAGAAGATTGAATCACAATGTGTAAAAGGTGATACGATATCATATTTGAATCACAATGTGTAAAAGGTGATACGATATCATATTTGACTGACCAGACAAGTTTGGCCCCACTTTAATGACTTATGTTGAATGGAAGGAAGATATTGTTATAAAACCAGGTGAGTATCCAGAGCACTATGTATACATCTAAATTTAAGGTGGGGCCACGGTTGATTTTGACACTTTTTATTCCATTGTATTTTTGTGACCATGTGCAGGGATACTAATGATTTAAAGTTTACAATTATTTTGAATGGAAAGATTTTTTATTAATATCTAAAACCTAGATTTACTTAACTTATTTAACATACAAGACAATGTTGGTATTTGTTTTGTTAACAAAGTTTTTAACTAAACACGTGCAATCTACCCTTCGTAGTTAAATGTCAACACAGGCATCGTTAACGCTGGTACATTACAAATGATTGATTTGAAATTACAAAATCAAATCTAGCAAGTCTCTCTCTCTGAATCCATAACCCGTTGGCATAATAAAATGACAGTGATAAGTAATTTGAAATTACAAAATCTAATCTAGCAAGACTTTCTCTCTGAATCCATAATCCTTTTGCATAATAAATGTCAGTGATAAGTAAATTGATCGTTGTTGGGAGTTTGTTTTGGTGGTAACTTTAATGTATATTTTATTTATTTTCTATAAATTAAATTAAAATTTAAAAAAAATTGTAAATAAAAGAAAATTGTAAATCTAGAAAAGTTTTATTATTTTTAAATTTTAAATTAAAAATAATATATTTTAATTTAATTTTTATATAAAAATTAACTTTTTATATTGAAAGAAATAAGATATGCAGTTTAATACACATTATAGTAAAGAACATAGTCACAATTTTGGGGTTTAGGTTTTCATTTGGGTTATGTCCTCCTTTTTTGTTTCTATCTTCTTATAGTTTCGCTGCATTTGGCTACATCATCATTGATATTCATTCTATGTTTATGATCTTTATGTTATCTAGTTGTTTTGAGTGTGCTACTTCATTTTACTTGCTTACCCTCATCATAAATCAGATGTCTTAAGATTTTGTTTACCCTCAACCATTACAATTCATCAATCTATTCATTAGCGTTATCTCATGCTACAATCATAGCTACCGTATCATTTTATTTCGCCATTGTTAGACCAAAATTCACATATTATTCATGGCTAGCATCGTAGTCGACCACCTCTTCCATCTTAATCTCGTCTACCTTATTCCCCCACTCTTTTGTTAGTCTATTAAATTCTTTCTCTAAACTTGACTGCAATGCATTCTTCTCTTTCTCTGACAACTCAAGAGCTTCATTCGCAACACACATTTCTGCCATTCTACTTCTTATCTCACAAGCCATTTGGAGAACCAGATTTCTCTTTTCTTGGAGAAGCTTTTTAACTTTCAACTGCAATAATTCTTTTTTCACAAATTTTGATTCTCCCTTCTTATAAGGATTGACACTTTACTAATGATTTTGTTAAATTTTGACATTATCCTCTCATAGCAACAATTGAGCTTGTTCCTCTATTTCCCTTGCTTTTATTTCCAACTCTTCATCTATTGTCATAGACTTCAAGATGCCATGTTTTTGGCATGTCTCTATCATCCCTATCTTGATGTTTTGTCGAATTAATAACAACACCATCTTCACTTCTTGGAGTGCAACTAATACCTATTAGAAAAAGGAGAATTCTCTTTGTTGCTCAACTCTCACAACAAAGTTTCTTCAACTTCTCTTTTAGGTGGGTATGCCATGAGCATTTATTGATATCCATTGCATTGGTATCAACTAAACTCATCATGTGTTGCCGCTCTTTATCTTTCTTTACGAATGCAGTATTACTGTGTGCTAAATTTGGTACCATGAAACCACTTTTCCTTGAAAAAGATCGAAATACCTCTGCAGGAAGATCGGATACCTCAGCAATCATGTAGGCTTCTTCGATGGGGTGGATCTCTGAACAACGGCAGATCCACACACTTCACACACAAACAATCACTCACGGAAAACAACCAATCTACTCTCGTACGTTAATTTACTTCTACAATAGATTAATAATCAACTTTCTCTCATATTCCCAAACCCTCTTATGAGGGAGTTAGGCCCAATTCCGCTTTGGTACCAAACTAAGATACACAATTTAATGCACAACAGAGTAGAGAACAAAGCCTTGTCGCTACACAAAGGGAGTCACACTCAACAAAGGGAGTCATTTGCTTACAGTATATTTATTAATGAATGTGATGCATACATATATATAATAGTGAACGAGAATGATGACCATAACTAACAAACACAACATTTCTTAATCATTGATTTACTGCACTTTTCCATTTTTTTTGTTTATATTTCTAATTACTAACACTTCATTAGAGACAAACCATTATTTCAGTTATTATTTCTAACTGAAATAATGGTTATAATTAGATATTTAATGTTTAAATATATTAACTAGAACATAAAAGAAATGACTTTTAACGTTGTTTCAAACTCTAGACTTAAAAGGGGCTGGTTAAAAGATGTTAAGTATTAACTAAACCATTAGAGAATAGATAAATAAGAGGGGTTGGTAAAAAGATGTTAAGTATTAACTTGACCATTATAGAATAGATAAATATATTAGGATTGAAGTCATACTAAAAACCTAAAAAATGAAAGCACTTCATCTTAAAATGTCAAGTATGCATTATTTTTGTAGCAAATGGATCATTTATCCAACGTAAAAAATGAAAGCACTTCATTTTAAATGTCAAGTATGCATTATTCTTGTAGCAAATGGATCATATATTCAACCATGAATTGAGATAAATTTCAAAAATGAACAAAGTATTAAACTATAAGCTAAAGCTTAAATTTCAAAAATGAACAAAGCATTACTATATGCTAAAGCTTAATAATTTTTGTTTTTTTAACCATAAGAACAACAACCTCCCAAGAGTATATTCAAGAGCCTGTAAGTCAAATATACCAATAACTTGTGACTTAGCAGGCCCAGACTCATGACCCTCTATCCCAGGGGTCGCCTACCCTTAAAGCCTTGTCACAACACGTCAATAAGCAACCCTACCTAGCATGTAACCTCCAGAAAAAAACACATGTTCTTAACCACCATAACCATTCAAATGTTCAATCTTCTATACAATATTTTAGAATCTAAAAATAATTAAAAAAAACAAACAAATGTAGTTGGAAAAATGTGACGCATCAAATAAGTGTTTTTGGCCTTTGTTTTTTTATTTTTATTTTATGTTAACCGATCCCATTAAAATAAAAATCTTTGCGAATTTTCTGTTTCATTTTCTCTCATGTGCTGTAGATGCCATATATCATATGACGTGATCGGCCTCTCAAAGGAATTCAATTCCCAGTTCTTTTCTGCAATATCTAAAAGTCGGCAGTGGTCTGCATTATTAAAACAATTATAATCTAATTGTGAAATGCTAATTGGTTGCAACGCATATGGCATCATATCTACAAGATTCCTCTACTTTAAGAGTCATATCAATCATTTTATATCACAGGAAAGTTACCTTTGCAGTCTATTTCTAAAGAACGCCCAGCTACTTGGGCCCTGCAAATTTTGTCTCTCTCTGCTTGAGAAGCCCAAAATAAAAGAATGTTACAATTAGTAGTTTGCAAATAGTAGAGTGGGCGAGCATATTCCATTCTAAGGAATCTCCATATTTGGATATTGACACTTAGTTACTCTTTGGGAGGTTTCAGCACCCATCAACTGAGTGACTGTGAGCTTTTCTTGTTGTAGTCGATAAATTGTTACTAGAGTGTAAATAAAATATCTAAGAGAATAATTAAGTGTAATTATACTTCTATGTTACAGTTTTAATGTTATTATTAAATAATTATAAAAAAATTTCTTTAAAAATGAAATATAGAAAAAATGGGATAACTATAATAAAACGAGCATATTTCCATTTAACTCCAAATCTACAAGAATCAATACGTCCATCAAAATTATTTTCTAAAAATGTTTTCATGTCAAAGAATTTGATCCCTTTTGACACTTAGTAAATGTTAAGTTAAATGGAACTCTCTTGGTTTATTGTTTTAATATCATATATGCTACCATGTCGGGAGTAGCATAATGCACATTATTCTCTTCATTATGAATTTTCTATATGAAAATATGGTTTATTATTTAATAAAATATAAGCTGGTTTATTTTTTAATAAAATATAATCTTCCTACTTAGCTAGATACAACTTTAGTTATTAGAAATTAAAATTGTTATGATGCTACAAAATATTCCTAAATCTTCTGTTGATTGATATGGTTAGGGATATCCATTGAAAACATAACTTGATGTTGAGCCTTATTATTACTACTTAAACTAACATTTAAAAAAAAAACTTGTTAGTAGCCTTGTATTTAGGAAACCTTTCTACTTAGCATATGCATATCCTATGAAATTAGAGGAATTTTGAGGTAAAAAATGGTTTTCATAAGAGATATATAAAAATATTATGAACTAAACATTTTATAAGAAAGATATACTTGACAACTCGCATTTCCACTACATTAAATGTACAATTTAAATAAACGTGGTTGAGTCATATACTATAAACAAAAATAATAATAAATGTTATATTGAAGTGACTAAAAGCTAATTTTAATTTCCAAAAAATGTGTAGTACTTGGATGTATTCATGTCCTTGAACTTTGAGATCACTTTTAATATTAAAATATAAAAAAAATGAAAAGACAATCAAATATGTTTTAATAATAAAATATAGACACAATGAAAAGACAATCAAATAATACAAAATGAAAAAACATCAAAATTTTCAAATTTTCTCCAACCACACATTAAAAATTGAAATTTAAAATAAAAAATATTTTTTTTCTTAATTTTTTATTATAACTTTTATGTCATTTTATTTCTTTATATAATTTATGTATTTTTATGATATAATTAATTTAGTGTTTGAAAATTAAAATTTAAGATTTTTATTATAACTTATCTTTTTTGGTTCTTAATAAAATTTACATTTAATATGCTTAACCCATTTTTCCAAAATTAAAATTTAAAATAATAAATAGATATGTATTTTTTAATTTAAATTGTTTATTTTTTTATCAAACCAAGTTATGTATTTTTATAATGGAAATTCTCGTGAAATAGGATGCTTATGATTTGTATAAAAAATCATTAAACCAATTTATGTTTTTTTTTTCTATATTAATAAATTAATCACCTATTATTATTTTTTAATTTTTTTTCTACATTTAAAAATATATAGAAATATTTTATCATATTCATTATATACTCTAAATTTAATAGGTGTGTGTGGAATCAACAATGATGTCACTTTCATACTCACCCAATATTGGGTCGATTCTGATGGCTCCAGTATAACACCTAGGCACCACCAACTATGAACTCAACTTTCGTGTACATTTAGTTGAGGTTTAAACGGCTAACTTTCTTAATATCCGGTATGCCTTACCAATCGGCCTACATCTCTACCCTTTATTAATATATTTATTATACATTCTAGATTTTTAAAAATTTAATTTTAATTTTAATGATTTTTTATTTTAATATAGGTTAGCACATATATTCTATACTTAAATCTAATCTTTAAAATTTGATTTTAATAATTTAGAATCTCAGTTTTTATTAGTTTTTAATTAATTAATTATAATATAATCTTGTAAAATGTTGTTTTTTTAATGTAATTATATAAGTTAATATTTAATATTTTAAACTTTGATTTTAATATTTTATATAGTGTAATGTTTTGTAGTTTTTAATTAATTATATTATGATTTGATAAAATATTACAATTTATGACGTTTTGTTTAGAATTTAGTTTTTTGAAAGTTAGTTTTTAAATTGATTTTTATGAATATATTATTTTGTAATTTTTTTTTAAAAAAAATTTATACAAATCTAATAATAAAATATTAGAAAAAGTTAATAATACCTTTTAAAAATAATAAAATAAAATAAAGTTCAATTAAAAATATATAATTATATGATATTTTGGAGATTAAGAAAAATAGATGAACATATGTAAAATGTGTAAATAAAAGATATTTTTAATATTAAGAAAAACTGGATAAATATAACATATATTGAAAATTGTGTAAAGACATGCATATTAAGTGAAAAGACATTTATCGTTTTTTCAAAATTTATGAAAAGACAAAATATATTTTATTGAAAAAGTGTGAAAGGACATTAGTACTTTAATGTAGGTGTAAAATGAATAATATATTTTATTAAAAAAGTGTGGAAATACATTAGTACTTTACTCTAGATGTAAAAGTAATTGTAAACTACCATGGTTAACCATAGATTTTGATCAATCTTTTAGAATATGACAAATAAACAACCTTAACTCAAGTAATGCCAACTCAACTATTATAGATGATTGTGATTGGTTCTTAAAAAAATGATTTTAATAGTATTTTTTTGTTTGGAGGCCCATTTTTTACTTCAAAATTTTCCTAATGATTGAAACTAATCTTAATCATACGCAAGGCCATATCTTTTTTAGCATTTCAAATATCTTGACATATTCTTTAAAATGTTAATATCCAATCATCAATACTTGGATTAGTAGGAAAAACCACTTGGGGTCTTGTACATACCATGATATATGTAAGTTTACAAATTAGATAACACAATTTATGACTCATAGCTTTGGATGGTCATCATTATTTTGCATAAGCTACTCTTTTTTTTCCATTGGAGTATCAATTATTTTGTTAGGTGTCAGTGAAGCATTTCCATAAAAATGAATCTTTTTTATTTATCTTTCTTGAGTTTTAGATATAAATAATAATTCACTCTATATATCATTTTTTGGGATTATCTACATAGTGTAAGTCATTAAGCTATGACTCATATCTCATGAGTAGAGTCACAACTGACCAATTTCTCATGATTTTGAATAGTCCAGTTAACACTCTATGTATCGGGTGATGCTCACATGGGTGAAGAAGTGGACTTGGGTGATGAAATGAGTGTTAAGTGGTCTATTCATAACCATGAGAAATTGGTCAGTTATGACTATACCTATGGGATATGGGTCAAAGATTAATGACTTACACTACATAGACAATCCTAGAAAATGATATATCATATGTTGTACTACGAAAACCCCTATACTTAAATCATTCACTTCTCCATAATCTACCATATCAAGCTTGGATGCATACTCTCACTTTACATGTACATACGATCTTTATTATTGTTTATAAGAAACATATCGTTAGCATACAGAGCAATAATTATGAAACTTTATTCAATATTTTTAAATTAATGTTATCACAAAATTAAGATCATGAATGAAATAATTGATTTTTAATATGGTTGCATATAAATTCCTTCATTTTAAATCTTGATGAAGAAATGTTGTTTTGGGATCAATTTGGTGTACCTCAAGGTTATATGCAATTACAAATGTAAATAATGTCCTTATAAACTAACCATTTCACAACTAGATAAAATGTTTTTATATAGTCCACTCCTCCGCAGCTAGATAACATGTTTTTATATAATCCACTCCTCCACAACTAGATAAAATGTTTTTATATAGTCCACTCCTCCACTTGGGATATCCCTTTTCTACCATTCAAACCTTGTTCATGTCATTGCTATCATCTTTCATAGATTTGATTTGATAGACCCACTTTCAATCGATCACTTTTCTCATTCCACGATTTGATTTGATTTGACAGAACCACTTTTAACTTATCACCTTTCTCCTTTCCATGATTGGAGTTAAATATCATATCTTATTTTTTTCAAGAGAGAAGCATATTCCTCCTCCATGGTAAGTTTTCCATATCTTATTTGTAGCTCTATATTCGACTGAACTAAAAATGGAGATAAGTTTTTTTAATGTCTATGGACCTTATGTTGAGAGGGAAGGGTTCCGGAACCATCTGTTGGATTTTGTGAGTCTTAACTGTTCTAAGATTATTCTTGGTGGGGATCTGAACTTCTCCATGGGGTTATCTAAGATTTGGGGTGATAGGGCCAGAAGTGATTGTCTGTCTGATTTTTTTGCAAAAATCTTGGATGATCATGGTCTTGTGGATATTGTGCCGAGTGTGATTTTACCCACTTGGACTAACAGAAGAGTTGGGAGTGAGAACATTTGTAAACGTTTGGATATATTGATGATTTCGGTTGATCTCTTGGAATTTGAGTTCTACTTTCGTCAATAAGTGGAGTGTGCGGGGGACTCAGATCACCATCCTGTATTTTTACAAATTCTGGGTCATGACAAGATTTCACATAGCCCTTTCAAGTTTAATTCTCACTGGCTGGAACATGAGGATTTGGTAATTTTATTGAAAAATACTTGGAAGGTGTATGATGAAAATTCTGATTTGTCTCATGCATCTCATTTCTCTGCTAATCTTAAAAAGATTAAAAATGTATCTATATGTTGGTCTATTAAGAGGAAAGAAAAGGATACTAAAGAATTAGTAGAGATTGAGATTTTATTAGAGAATGCATGTACCAATTTTGGTTTTGGTTATTCTACTGAAGATGATAAAGATTCTCTGTATGTGTTGGAATCTAGAAGAAGAAATATTTTGTTGGATAGAGAGAAGGAAGCCAGACATGAGAGTAGAGCTATCTGGTTACTATGTGGTGATGATAATACACCTTTCTTTCATAAATTTGCTAATCATAGAAAATTTGTAAATACTATATGGAAGATAGCAGATGATAGGGGTAATATTGTTGAGGGTTTTGAGTCTATTGCTGGGGCGGGTGTACAACATTTTGATACTCTGTTTCAAGCAGATGAGAATCTTCATTTGTCTGAGATTCTGGAAATTGCTGACAAATATCCTTCTGATATCTCTGAAGCTGAAAATTTAGAACTTATGATTCCAGTTACACTTGGGGAAATTTAGTCTATTTTGTCAGCAAGTAAAAATGACAAGAGTCTCGAACCTGATGGGATTCTGATGGAAGTATACAGGGCCCTGTTTGATGTCTTAGGAAGTGATCTTTTAAGAGTTATTGAAGACTCGAGACTTTGTGGTAAAATACCTACTATTTTTAATACTACCCTTATTGCTTTGATTCCCAAGACTAATTCTCCTAAGTCATTTGATGACTTCAGACCAATTTCTTTATGTAATTTTATTTACAAGATCATTGGTAAAATCATGTCTACCCAAATTAAAAAGATTTTGGGGAGAATTATTTCTAAAGAACAGTTTGGGTTCTTGCCTGGTAGACAGATACATGAAGCTGTTGGTATTAATCAGGAAGGTTTACATTCTATTCATGTTAAGGGTATGAAATCAGTGGTGCTTAAAATTGATTTATCTAAGGCATATGATCAAGTAAATTGGATATTTTTACGTGTTATTATGACTAAAATGGGTTTTTCTCTATCCTTTATTACTTGGGTGATGAGTAGCATTACTTTAGTTTCTTTTGTTGTACTTATTAATGGGGTGGCTTCAAATTTTTTTAGATTGGGTTGGGGGCTTGAGCAAGGATGCCATTTGGCTCCTTTACTTTTCCTTATTGTGGTAGAAGGCTTGAGCAGGTATATCCTCACTGCACAACACAGGGGGGATTTTAAGGGTATCTCCTTTGGTAACAATATTATTCTATCTCATATTTTGTTTGTGGATGATATCATTTTGGTATCTGATGGTTCTGAATAGTCCTTATCAACATTATATGAAGTGTTGATGATCGTCTGTAAAGCATCTGGAATGATTATTAATGAGGACAAATCATCTTTCTATTATTCTGGATTGAATCAATTTGAGTTGATTTCAATACAGAACATATTTTCTTTTAATGTTGATAAAATTGAGTATGTATGAAATATCTTGGTTTCCATCTAAAACCTTGCAAATATCTCATGAAGGATTGGGATTGGCTCATTACAAAAGTGGAAATGAGGATAAAAAACTGGAGTTTTAGATGGCTATCCAAGGGAGGAAAACTAATATTGGTGAAGTCTATTCTTGAGGCCATATCAGTATATTAGATGCACTTTTGGATACCAGTGGGTATTATTGAAAGAATAAGGAAGATTTGTTTCAAGTTCTTATGGTCTAGTAATAAAGATACTACTAGTTTACCTTGGTCTTCATGGAAGGTTTTGGCAAACCCCAAATCCCTGGGAGGTTGGGGATTAAAAATTCTTGCTTTATTTGCTAAATCACTTGCTGCTAAAATTGTGTGGAATCTGATTAATGGTACAGGACTTTGGGTCCAGATTGCTATACAGAAATATATTTTTCCCTTAACTTTATTAGATTGGATAAGGGTATCTGTTAAGAAAAAGAAGGGCATATCCATTTGCTGGAAAGCAGTACTTTGGTCTTTTGATTTGATTGGACAGTCACTTGTGTGGAAAGTTGGGACTGGAACTGAGGTGCGTATTGGCATTAACCCTTGGCTTGGATGCAAATGGAGGCATGTTTTACCAGTCTCTATCATTGATAAACTTCATAATGCTGGTTTTTCTGTTTTGAAGGATATTGCTTGCCTTGGTACAACATTACTTTAGGATCAGGGCTGGTTACATGCTAATTTATTTAGATTTGTGGAACAGGAAAACATAATTTGGAATAATTATGTTGCTTTGCTGATATCCAGTCATGTTAGAATAACTACTAAGGATGATCAGCTAGTATGGATTCTATCTAAAACAGGTAAGTACACTCCCAAAGTTGGTTATTTTCATCTTATTCATTATAGGAATGAGATGGAAACCTCCTGGTGGTGGAAGTGGTTATGGAAACTCAAATGTCCACTAAAATAAAAAATCTACTGTTAGTTTTTATTTCAGGAAAAGCACTTACATGGGATATACTGTGTAGAAAAGGCAGAGAGGGACCTGGTAGGTGTTATTTGTGCAATCTAGAGTCTGAAACTAATGCTCATATCGGGTTCGAATGTTCATTTACGAGGAGGGTTTGGTCCAAAATTGAGGACAAGTTAAGATACTTAAATTTCTGGCAAGGAATATCAGTTTTAGACTGTGTAAAGAATTGGGTTTTGAAGGCTGATATCAGGTATAGATCTTAACCTGTTATTGTTTCTTGGTTCACATGGAAGGCTAGAAATCAATGTTTTTTTTATTATATTCAGCCAAAGACTTATGTGGTAACATCCTTATGTTTGGGGTTACTAAATTCTTATCATTTGGATAACAGAGTTATGAACATGAGATTGGTTGTTAATGAACAAATTGACAAAGCATCACCCTGGGGGTATTTTGATGGCTCGGCATCAGGAATGCCACAAATTTGTGGGGCTGGTGGTATATTGTATATATCAAATGAGCACTTTTTCACATTTTCTACTGGATTGGGGTTGGGTACCAATAACTTTGCTGAGCTCTTAGCTTTAAAGTTTCTTATCATTTTGGCTTTGAAGCAGGGGGTTCAAACCATGCAAATTTATGGGGATTCACAGTTGGTGATCAACTGGGTATCTGGTAAGTTCAGGATAAATAATATTCTTCTTACTTAGGTCTTGCAGGAGGTGATATGCATTTCTAATTTCCTTGTAAAAGTTGAATTTAAGCATATCTATCGTGAAAGCAACTCTAAAGCTGATGCATTAACTAATGCAGGTGCCAATATGGAAGAAGGGCATTGGAAAATCAAGGAGTTTAGAGGAACTGAAACATATGAGACTTTTCAAATTTTCTAGGTTTATGGATGGGGGGAGCATCATGAGACTCAATGGAGTTTCGAGCTGACTGTTTTCTTTTGATGGCTAAATGACACTGTGACTGTTTTTGTTAACGACTTAACTATCTTGACAGTTTATTTTTGAAGGTTTAAAACTTATTGTAACAGTTTTGAAGGATTCTACTATGTGGATAAAGACTGATTTAGATGATATATATACTCTTCATAGTCTTTGATGAACTAGGATTATAGGCTAACACTGATGTCTGTACAGTATTGAAGATCAAGGTTTATATATTGCTGATGTCTGAGACTTTTCAGATTTTCTAGGTTTATGAATGGGGGGAGCGTTATGAGACTCAATGGAGTTTCGTGCTGACTGTTTTCTTATGATGGATAAATGACACTATGTGACTGTTTTATCTTGACAGTTTATTTTTGAAGGTTTAAAACTTATTGTAACAGTTTTGAAGGATTCTACTATGTGGACAAAGACTAAGTTAGATGATATATATACTCTTCGTAGTCTTTGATGAACTAGGATTACAGGTTGATACTGATGTCTGTACAGTTTTGAAGATCAAGGTTTATTTACTTTGATGAATGTAAAGTGAAAAAACTACTTTCTGTGTTAACCTACAAGATACAACTTTGGTTAATTGTAGTTTAATTGATTTTGATATTTTATGGATTGGATATAATTTAATTTCTAAATCAATTATTATCTTTTTGTAAAGCATTTTTGTGCTGAAGAGATTGAGGAAATGGACACTGATCAATAAAATGATAGTGGATCATTTGAGGAATGTAATTTTGATAATAAAGTTACGATTTTTTTTCTGTGGAAAAAAAAAAGTTTTCCATTCCTTGCAATTCTCATAAGTATTGGTTTCTTCGTAATTTTTAATCTCTAGTATTGGTTTCTTCGTAATTTTTAGTCTCAACAATGGTTGCTAAAGGACTAACATGTTAAATATGATTAATAGAAAACAAAACTTCCTAACCTTCTTGATTTGTCCATACGTTAAGGTTCATTGCTATTGGATTGAATTTTTTTGGAACCTTCCAAGTGAGATTCTATTTTGTTTGCAAAGAATACTCGAGTTTGTACGAGGACGATCATGAGCTTTGTTGGGTTGTTCTTCTGTCTCATTTTCTGGTGCTCCAACAAAGGGCATTCTTTGACGCAATAAACTCTTCAACATACTCACCATCTTATTCAAATTCTTGTTTTTTGAATATTTGTGGGTTCCTTTTATTGATTGTTGTTGGATTATTCAATCAATACAAACATACTCACATCAACAAAACCGCCATTAGAGTTACTACTCATTCATGCTAGGTTACTTTTACCAAATATCACATCTTTTTAGATTTTGGGTTATATAATTGGTATTTATTTGCCTCATGAGCATACCCAAACCCAATGAAGATGAGCTTCATTTGGTTTGTGCATCTATGCAATGCACCAAACACTTTTAACTGTTAAAATATTAGTTTTACACTAGCGATGTAAGCTTCTTATAGAGTTTTTCATCCACTACTAGAGTGAATAATCACTTTTGCAAATATGTTGTTGTTGAGACAAATTCTATGCATTATCATTTTCTATCTACCCAAATTGTATGAGCATGCACCTCATAGATTTCACGAACCTTCTATTGTTCCTCTTAGCGACACTATTTTGTTGGGAGGAATATTTAGGTTTGAACTACCTAAATATTTCAACTTGCAAAATATTTGAGAGCTCCATCAATGAATTCTTTGGAAATTTTTTACCTATAATGTGTGTGCCACCCAATTTTCTTTCCATGATAGATTTTCATTGTAGAAACATATTAAATGCACCAATAGTTTTTTTTTTAAACTAAATAAATGTTTTCTTTTAAAATCATCAATAATTGTTATAAAATATTACAATTCAAAAATTATTCAATATCAAATTATTCATAGCATGAACCAAACAAGGCATAAAATATATTTACTTATTTTGAACACAAAAAATTGCAACTTTACAAAAGTAGATTGAGTAGTAAAATTTTGAACAATTTTTTGACAATTTTTTTAGGTTGATTCTTATTGTGGGAACTAAAGATTTGTCGGATCTCGCTTACATCCTCTAATATTCAATGTTGGGATTTTATGTTGTCTCCTTTGTCTATGGCATTATGTAATAAGGAACAAAGAAATTGTTCTAGCAAGTAAGAAAAAGGCCCATTCTTCTTTCTTCGTCATGAAAATCGTGTTTAACACATTTTTTTCTTTAGAGTAGAAAGGAGAGCATCTTCTAGGGGGTGTTTAGAGGAACTATCCCCATTCTTATGTTAGTATTCAATGTTGGCAATGTTGGTATTGAAACCTAACATTTATTACTTATTCATCTTTGCATATTAATTATGATGGCATTCTTAGATTAAGAAGTTCTGGTATTCAATATGTTGTGACTATAAATTGAGTTATATTTTTTAAACATGATTTTGTCTATATGCTTTGCATTTCTTCTTTTGGTGATGTCTAATATAACATAAGCTCATTTTTATCTTAGCTTATGTGTCTTAGTTGTCTTTTCTTTTTCCTAAAAAAAACATATTTTGATTTCTAGTAAAGAAATAAAAATCCAATCCTCATTACTTCATTACAATATCAATTCTAGAGTAGGGAGGCAGGTGCAAGTGGGATTATCTTTGATCCCGAAAGAAACACAGTCACATCCTATGCATGTGGAATAGGACATATGTCCAATAACAAAGCGGAATGGCTTTCGCTTCTCCTTGGCTTGGATCTGACAAGACAGAATAATATTTCAAATCTCATAGTTTTTGGAGATTTGAAGCAAGTCATATAGAAAATGAGAAACGGCTACAACCATGGTGCGGCCAATTGCAGAAGAACCCACGATTGCATTCGTTGTCTCACCTTAAATCTCTAGGTTTCCTACTTTGATATCCTCAAAGGTAATAATACCATAGCGGATAAACTCGCTAACCAAGGTGTAAGGAATAATATGGGCATAGTAACAATCAAAGGATACAAAAAAAACTTAAACGTGTTCCTTAGTATTCTAAGCAAATGCACAAGGGGAGGGAGGCTTGTTTGGCCCTCTCATCTATTTATTTTTTGGCCACCTTTCAGACCACCACGGGATAGTTGTTCTCCACCTCACACAGGTGGCTCAAGTTCCCATGTGACGGGATTAAGTGTGGAGATAGGATACCATCTCCTCGTCATTTTAAAGTGAACGCTCACACGAGTCATGGAAGAGTATCGTGGGATGAAAACATCTCCTTTGAACTTAGTTGAGCAACGAGAATTTGAAGAGGATCTCTGTGGGTCGCTCAAGTTCTTGATTTCAACAGAAGCTTTGTAACTATGAATTTATTTCGCATGTCTATTCCATGGAGAGGATACAGGTAGTGGCCTGCTTGACCTTTCGTCAGTTATGCTAGCTCCCTCTGCTCTTTCGGACTCTCACGTCTCTCAATATCCAATGGCAAATAACGAGAGGAACGTGAGTCTTAACAATATTCAATCCACATTGCAAGATGTTAAACTTTATATGCGTTGGATTTATGAGCTCCTAAGCACTGGTGTGAAAGAAAGCATGGTAGCAGCAGTGAATGTGAAGTATTTGGCTAACCAGATGAGATGTCACGAGTCTAGAATTGATGATAATGATAGAGACCTGCATGAGCTCATGGGAACAGTAGATTTTATCAAAGAGGAAGTGCAGAAATTGATAAACATGAACCATTGTAGTCATTTCCAAGAAACCCCAGGTCAAGACTACCCAATGGAAGAAACTTATGTAGTGCAGCCAGTCCATGGGCCCCAAGACAAGAAGAAGCAGTAGGCTATGTTATGTTATGGCTTTTATATCTATTTTTGCACTTTGCTAAACAGACAGTTTGTTAGAATTTACCCTATGATGGGTAAGTTATTTTAAAATGCATCGAAGAACATTCCTGAATTTTGTAATTAGTATAGACATCACAGTTCTTTCTTTTCAAAACAGTTTGATATGATGACCTCCTCTTTTGTAAATATGGTTGTGCTCATCCTTTTTCATATAAATATTTTCTTTGATTTTTATTATAAAAAAAACAATATCAATGCTAGAGTAGGTCAAGCTCTTCACAACTCAAAAATCCAAAAAACTGTAAGCTACAAATTCTAAAATAGAAATTCTAAAACTGTAAGATTATAAAAGTATATCAAATGTTTATCCTTTCATAACACTACATGCCTCTTCAAATATTCAACAAAAAAAAATTTGTGTATTTCATAAATTGGACATTTATAAAAAATATATATAAAAAAAATTTCCTTCCTAAACAAAGTAATGCAATTAAATATTATATAAGGTAGCTTCTTTTATTTCAAATCCATTTAGAAATAATTATCAAGTTTAATTTTCTGGAAAAATTATACATAACTAAAAAAACAAAGTAATGCAATTAATATATTATATAAGGTAGCTTCTTTTATTTCAAATCATTTTTAGAAATATTTAGCATGTTTAATCTTCAATATAAAATTTGACACAACTCTAACAAACTTGTAATTTGATTGAGTTTACTTTTATTTATTTGAAATAAAAGAATACATAATAATTGTGTGAATTGGAAATATTTAAGTGGATTGGAAAGTTTGTTTTCTAAAAAATAATAACATTTTTAACGAGCATACTTTCAAAGCGGGAGAAATGAAATACCGAAGGGAACTTCGATATGTTTAAAAAATGAGAAGAAGTTGTGTGTATATAATATAAGTTTATGTGATGAAAGCAAGTCTGAGAAAATAAGTGAAAAAAAGTTACATCAAACTTATAAATCGCCACATAAATGAAAATAAGTTTACTCCAAAAGGATTTTGTACATAAATTTTTTAAATTTGAAAACATTCGATTATAAAGTCAATGTTTTTGCCTATGCCAACGAAATGTTACAAAGCAAAAAAGTCCAAAAATCCAAGGGGCATAGTTATAGGAGTTTTCCAAGTTTTAGGTAGCTTTGGAGAACCTCGAAAACCCTAGACATGGAGGAACTATACCTTTGAAACTGAGACCTCACCTAGACGTGGAGAGACTATAACTTTGAAATTGAAACTTGAACTATGCGAGACATCAAAATTTCTGCACATCATAATTTGCACAAGCCACACCATTTTTCCTATCATCCATTCGTGTGGGTCCTCTTATAATCTCATGTATTGAAGATCATTGAATGGCCAAATAAGGTTGACAGGTGAAGAAATTATTGTGTTTCAAGTTTTTAATATCCCAAGTCAATATTCGTATCGAATATTGATAGTATATATTTATGATGTCCATTAGTATCTTGTTGTCCAATTTTCATGGCATAATGGATGCAGAAACCAACCCCCTTCCGTGCACATATTATAGCTCAGGGGGCACAAGTTTTAACTTTGGATAGACGTAACAATTCCATTGAATTTCTTTTTACCTTTTCTCTTCACTACATGCAAAGGCAAAGGCATGGTACCATTTTCTCCTTGTGGATCCCAAAACCATCACGATTAAATGTGGAGGCCCTCTGAGTCGTAAGCTTTGATATATGAAACTGAAAATTGCAATCGAACGAACACAAAGTCATTTTCTTATTGTTACATTTATTTGCAAAATAACTAATATAAATATGACCACTCATTAGACTCCCATAAGCCTTTCTTCATCCTTCAAATTCATAAGTGACTCTTAGAACAAGAATCCATAAACAAAAAGGCCAAAAAATATAAATTACAGAGGAATCTCGGGGTCAACTTTCTTCTACTATTCACCACTTGGTCTATATCATTTATGCCATTACATGTCAATTTTCTTCTATTATTCACCATGTTGTCTATGTTTCCAGGTTATTATACCCAAGAAAATTAAATAAATAATGTTGGCTCTGCACACTTGATTGTAGTTACCCACTAGACAAATCCATGTATCCATTTAGTCATTAATAGTTTATTATTTGAATTCTGATGAATTTCTTCACTGAAAATAACAAAAAATGTGTAATATTTGGGCTTTGATGATTTATTTTCCAAACTCTTAAATTAATTCTTCTCCTATATAATGTTATAACATTATTTTCTAGTAAGTATTGGAAATTTATGTACACCATTTTAGTGTACTTCCAAGCAGAATATATGTCAGCATTTATGAGATTATGAGATTGACTTTGCAAAACATAAGGCTTTATCTATCTTTATAACGAGTTTGTTTGGTGTTTAAGGTTAGGTTAGTTAGCATTATAGAGTTGCTGGAAACGTGTTGAAATAATTCATATACAAAGTACGACTAAACAACCCAGTAACCTAAATATTCATAAGAAATCCAACTCATGTTCATGGTGGACGACCTTTCGAGCTTGCCTAAATAGACGGGATTGGTGATGTTGATGGTCGGCCACTACTACTTGAAGAGAAAGGAGTAGAAACATGATTGGCAGACAGGGGTAGTGTGTTACAGGTGTATAAGTGTCCATAAACATGATTGACAAACAAGGGTAGAGGGTGACCACTGACCAGTGTATTAGCATCCATAAACTTGATTGATTGACCGAGGTAACAGGTGACAGGTGTATAAGCATCCATAAACAAGGAGTGGAGGGTTTAATGGATGTCTCTGGATATCATCACTTTTTATTTCGTCTAATTATCACGGCTTTAATGTTTATACAAAATATGCAAACCATCTCACGACTCTGATGCTTATATAAACTCTGCAAACCATCTCATCTCATATTTTCATTGCAACATACCCTCAATTTACCAAGTCTTCTCTAGTAATCCCCTCGCTTTCAATTTGCGTCTTTAGAATCGATCATCCTTCCCATTACCCCTTTCTTAATACAACTTTTCGTTTACCAATTGGAAATGGCTGCATCCTGTTATTGGATCATATAATTTATTTCTTGGAGCAACAAGAACAACAGACAGAAAGTCCTTCAGTCATCACTCTTGTCAACCAGCCCATTTCATTCAGCTTGGCGGATGCAGAAATCATACCGCGACCTCTAATTATGGCCTGCGATCCGGGTTTCCTGAAAATTGTGGAACCCGCACTCGACTGCATATAGAAATTGATAGCGTGTGATTACATCAGGGGAGAGGATGATACAACCGGTGGCCCTGAGAGCAAGCTTCTATTTCATCTCATGGATTCGGTCTGCAAGTGCCACGATTTGGGGTACAAGAACATTGAACTCATTGTGCTCAAAATACTACTTTCGAGGGTTACATCTACGACGTTAAGGGTTCATGGAGATTTCATGTTGCGGGTCGTGAGGACTTGTTATAATGTTTACTTGGGAAACAAAAACGTGGTTATTCAGACCATTGTTAAGGACTCTCTTACACAAATGCTCATCATAGTGTTTCACCGCATGGAGGCCAATTCGTCGACCGTCCCCTTGCAGCCCATTGTTGTAGCTGACCTCATGGAGCCCACTGAGAAATCTAGTTATGATGTTAATAATACCTTGTTTGTATATAATTTTATTACTAAAATCATGCAGGATATCGATGTGGTTTTGAATCCTTCTCTGCTGAAATCGATCGGGGGCCATGATGGCGCATTTGATTCTACTGTTGTTAGGGAGACTAATCTGACTGATGTGCTTGATTCAACTGATAAGGATATGCTGGATGCTAAGTGTTGGGAGATAAGTATGTACAAGACCGCTCTGGAAGGAAAAAAGGGAGAGCTGGTTGATGGGGGGGATTTGGAACAAGATGGAGACTTGGAAGTTAAGATCAGTAATAAACTTCGACGAGTTGCATTTTTGGTTTTCAGGGAACTGTGTAAGCTGTCAATGAAGAGTGTACCTCAAGAAGCTTCCTCGGATCTGATGCTTCTCCGGGGTAAGACAGTGGCATTGGATCTATTGAAGATTCTTTTTGAAAATGTTGGAGTTGTATTGGAGTTTGTCGTTCTATTTTAATTGTGTAATTCTATGGTTATGCAGTGTGTGTTATGTTTCACGGAGATTGAGATGGGATTTGTATCCATTTTCAACCAGTGTCTGCAACTTGAGCCAAGAGCTACTGATCCCAACCATCGATATATTCTTTAACTATCTGTGGTTATGTCTTATGCCAGAGGACGAGCTTGCAAACCTGTATTTTCCGATCGAATGTGATTCTTGTCTGAAAATATTTGACGGAATCTACCACCGTGGACGGCATGTTCACCGTCGTATTCTTGTGGGGAAAGAAAAGATTAAATACCAGTAAAAAAACTTCATCTGAATGAAGAGGGAGGTGGTTAGTGCATGCTTCCATGCCTCTTTCTTAGTGATTTGCTCATCTCCATAAATGAGACTGAGACTGGTAACTTCAATGTAAACAATTTCAAACAATCTCATTATGTTGATGAAGTGGTGACATAAAGATGACTAGTAAATCCTAAATCAAACCATATAATTAGAATTAACAGGTTGATAAGATCCTTCTTTGAGCACTACAACACACTCAAATTAATGAGCCAATATTGATAATTTACCTAACGATAGTGCAATTTTCTTAAGATTTAATGCCCACACTACATACAACAATCAATTAACACTGCAGTAAATTTTATTGGAGGTTAACCCTTGGGTCTGATTTTGCTCATGTCAAAACAGAGAAACACTCAAATTAATGAGCCAATATTGATATTTTACCTGATGATGGTGCAATTTTATTAAGATTTAATGCACACACCACATACAACAGTCATTGAACACTGCAATAAATTTTATGAGGTTAACCCTTGGGTTTGATTTTTCTTAAGTCAAGACAACGACTAAAGTAGTATAAAGGGGATAAGGACTAAAGTTGTGATGTTTCCAAGTTAAAGTTCTCAAGGATAAACAAAGTGCTAAAGTGCTAAAGGATTAACAAAGTGCTTAACGACCAAAGTAGTGATGTTTCCAAGTTTAATTGCTTAATGGATAAACAAAAATAGGTGATTAACATAGTCAAACAAGTCTCACTTTTCCAGAACACCTATAACAATTTAGATTAAACTAAAAATGGTATATTGATGAGAAAAATTAAACACCCAATGAAAGATATACATTGTGCAACATGCCACAAAATAATTGATAATAAAGCACCCTACATTACAAATTTTTCCTCCTAAACAAGGGTGGACATTTTTACTAATATCTACTCATGCAAGTTTTATTCTATTTCCTTACATAGGTAACCAACAAAATGATTCAACCCTACCATCCTATTTCATCCATCGAAATCATCATGAATATTACACAATAAAACCAGGACTTGTTTCATCTATATAAATCACCATGAACATTAAAAATAAAATCACGGCTTGATTCTCCTCTCAATGCTAAGTCCAAACCAGGACTTGTTTCATCTATATAAATCACCATGAACATTAAAAATAAAATCACGGCTTGATTCTCCTCTCAATGCTGAGTCCAACCGGTAAAAGTTGATCTACCAATGCCTCCATCCTAACTAAATGGGTTGAATTATTTTTTTCTAACCATGAATTATCTTCTTAATTCCCAGTACAACCACTAAAATTTGACCTATCAATGGCTTCATCCTAACTAAATGTGTTGAATTATTATTTCTTCCCACCTCATTTTAAAAGTTGTTCTATCAAGGCCTTCATCCTAACTAAATGTGTTGAATTATTACTTCTTCCCAATTCATCTTAAACTATAGAAGCTTGCATCTCAAGTAAGAATACCTGAAGGTTCATATTGCAAAAGAATCTCCATACCGAATGGATTTCACAATTAAACAAGGAAAAATTTTGTGAAACACCCAAACTTACATGGCCTAAAGATCAAGGAGGTAATAGAGAACCTCTTAGTTTCTGAAATTTACTAAAGGAACACCAACAAGGTATTTACCTAAAGATGATGTCACATACACAACTTCAAAAACCATGATGAATGCATGCTACATTTTAATAAAATAGTTTATGTTGACACATTTTAAATAAAAGAATTTGCTTGCTTAAACCATCGCTTTCAACTAAGCATATATGATCTTTCAAAAACACCTTTGGTCTACAAATTTAGTCATTGATAATCCATTTTTAAAAGAAATCCATTTCCCAAGCTCATGCATGATTAATCTGAGGTCCAAACTTGGTAGTAACGAGCTATATACAAGGCCAAGACTTGGAAGTGACCAGCTCAATACAAATCCCAACTCCAAGAGTAACTAGCTCGTACTATGAAAACAATTTGTATATCCTTGCTTGACAATAACACAATATCACCATGCCTTTAAAAACATATTCGGGAATTTACAAGTGCCAAGTCTAATCGATTTTTGTCATGATCAACACAATAAGTTGGATTTCACCAGAAAACCTCAAATGTTCGAAATATCTAACAAAGAAAATTTGTTCACACAAAAATTATTGAGGTGCAATAGAAATATACAATCCTATCTCTACATTCATTAACATATAAATAATCAACACAATAACCATTCAGTATATTAACTAATTTGCATACAGTTGCAAATTAATTAATATAATGAATGACAAATCTTTGAACATGAAATTAGTTCCATATAAGTTCCGCCATAGAAAGCATACCAAATACCTCATAAATTTCCAAGTGACGAGCACAATCCTTTTCTTGATAGTTTCCTCAATAATAAGGAGAAAATTATCACAATAAGAACCACTCCAACATTTTTTTTCAGTCGAAAAAATCATTCCTTGGTATTCAAATGAATCAAATGAACCTTTTACATCTTCATGATATACAGTTTTTCCACCAGGGACAGTACAACAAATCAGTAAATAAATCCTATCCAAACATACATAAGACACAATAGATACAAATATATAACAGATTAGCTCAAAGCACTATGGGATCACTACAATATGATCCCTCTCATAGGAAGGCTATTTGATACAGTCATATATGTCCCTAGAGAAAATAACAGGAGCCCAAAAATCTGATCCAAGGAGGGAGAGAGACTCTTATATCCTGTAGTAGCTTGCTCAACAAAACCTGATAGTATCTCAATGAATCAGGTGAGACCAACTGTAATAGAATGAGCAAATTCTAAAAGAGTTGTGATGAGTTATTCCCAATAATCTCGTTCCCAAAAGATTCAGTAAGTAAGAGGTGGCCCGGCGCCAAGTGCAGTCCCTCCTTTGATAAGATGTCTGCCCTCCTGTTATGTTCCCTATAAACATGATTGAGATCCACCCACATAAAAGAGGACATGAGAATTCTAGTGTTGAAGCACCAGGCCTCAAGATTCACCATATCCAGGGTAGATTCCATTAGCCCAATTTATAATCACAGAGGAGTCACCAAAGATATGTAGGTAAGGTAACCCAATATCCTTGGTGACCCGTAGTGATGCCCAAAGTGCTAAGAGCTCAGCTCTAGTATTGGTACAGCTGCCACAACCGAGCTTGAAGGAAAAAATGTGATGTTCATTCAGCCAAAGACAGAATCCCGCTCCACCCAAATTATTTGCAGCAGCACCATCAAAAAAGATCATAGGATACACAAAAGTAGGAGACTTCCCAATGTTCCTAATTCTATGCTTGTGAATCAGAGGAGGCTTAAAGGTCATAATATCATCATAAATAATATATAACAGTGTGTTCAAAATGGGCTCTTGATCATCAAAACATAAACGGTTTCTAGCCTTCCAAATATTCCATATGATGAATATAGGCAGATACAGTAAAGTACCCTTCTGTGATAACCAAATAGATCAATTTTCCTGTAATGTAGGGGCATTCCAGTCTATGTGCACATTTAAAATACAGATGAGTCCACCGATCACCTCCTTCAGAAACCGACAACTAACAAAAAGATGTTCAACCGACTCTGCCTCCTCTTTACAGAGACAACATCTATTAGGTCCGCTCCATCCCTTCTTGCTTAAAATGTCCCAAGTATTAATTTTTTTATTGCAAGAGAGCCACACAAAACACTTTATCTAAGGGGAATATTAAAGTACCAAATATTCATCATGATGTCATTTTCCAGTACAATTTTATGATGTGAGACAATGGAGTCATAAGCTTTCCTGGCTGTCACCTTACCCCTCTGTTCATCAAACATCCATAACAACCTATCCTCAGATTGCCCAATCCTAATACCCCCATGTGACAGTCCATTTACATAAGAGGACCACTGATCAGCCCAAGCTCCTCCCAAAAGCAGGTCCGAGGCAGAGTACCATACAATCCCATCCAAGCCACAGCCATCCAGATTAAGAGCATGTGCAAGATAGGTAATCCCCAGGTCAGTGAGATATTCCCTAAGCTCCTCAGATAGGATGTACTATGAGTTGAGCCCAGCAATGGGGTCAATGCCCACCCTAATTTTTAATCCATTTCCCACCTTCCATCCCAGCTGACAGGTAATCCACTCAAAGATTTTGATAAACCCATTCCAAAAAATGAAGTGCCAACAATACTAAAGGACTGGCCACAAATCCAAACTTTGAGAGGTCTGTTCTTTAAGTATTTATGAGCAATAATCCTGCTCCAGGTCCCAGTACCAATAAGAAGTTGCCACAAGCTCTTGAGCCTTAGTGAGATACCAAACCATTCAAGGTTCTTGATATCCCAGCCACCAAATTCAATAGGAAGAGAAAGAGTTTCTCAGTTGACCAGATGGGAAAACTTGTGTCCGACAGAGGATCCCCAGAGAAAAGAAAAAATAAGTTTGTGCAGTGCATTTAGTATAGATTTGGGACATCTTGCCAATGCAAACCAATAGACAGCCAAACCAGTAAGCACAGCTCTGATGAGGACCACTCTACCTCCCAGAGAATGATACCTGTAAGTCCAATTATGAATCTTTCTTTCAAATAAATGGATAAGCCAGCTCCAATCAGATGTGTGGTATCCCAATGGTTTAAGATTGAAGCCCAAGTACTTGAAACCCACAGTGATAGGATCCATCTTGAAAGGAAAGAGTTCAGCAAGTTTCCCCCTGAACACAGAATCTACATTCTGGTAGAGGAAAGAAGACTTTAAAGGGCTAACAGACATCCCAGATACCCCACAAAATAAATCAAGAGCACCTTTATAAGCACTCCATTCATCAATAGTTCCTGCCCCTATAAGAATAACATCATCTACAAATAACATGTGTGTTAAGGACAGATGGGGAGAGTACTGAAAACCCATGATCAATCTATTGAGTTGTGCATCCAAAATAATGCGGCTGAGTCCCTCCATAATCAGGATAAATAAGAGAAGGGATAAAGGGCAGCCTTAACACAGCACTCTAGAGACAGGAAAGAAATCAAAGGGAGTCCCATTTACCAATACAGTGAGGTAGGAGCTCGTGACACAACCCATAATCCAATTAACTCCCATAAGAGGGATGCCAATATGAATGAGCAGCAATCTGATGAAGGTCCAGTTGGCTCTATCAAAAGCTTTTACAAGGTCCAATTTTAAAACCAAGGCATCTGAATTTTTAGTCTTAATTGAGTGCAGAAGTTCCTGGGTAATACCCACCGGTTCAGTAATCTGTCTGTCCTTGAGAAAGCCAAATTGATGAGCTGACAGAGAACGGTTCAAGATAGGATTAAGTCTGATAGCAGCAATCTTTGAAATAATCTTATAGACCAGGTTACATAAGGAGATCGACCGAAAATCAGCAAAGGTTAAAGGCTTTTCACATTTAGGAATCAGGGTCAAAAAAGTAGAATTCAAGGCACCCGAGACTTTACCCTGTAATCTGGCTTGTTCCACAGCCATTACCAGCTCCTCCCCCACCAGATCATAAAACGCCAGAAAAAACTCAACAAGCCACCCATCAGGCCCAGGACTCTTATCCTTCTTAAACCCCCTGAGCACAGCTTCAACTTCCGGGCCCGATATAGGCTTAAGGAAACAATTTATATCATCATCAGTAGTCATGTGTGGGAAGAGTCTGACCACATTCAGTTGATCAGTAATATCAGAGGACTTATCATCACAGAAAAGGTTACTGAAGTGCTCTACGCCAAGGGCCTTAAGAGCCAAGAACCACTCCAACATGAAAGTACAAGTCTACAAAGTGCTTGTGATATCTAGTTATAAGCGTACTGTAAAATACGTTTAGTAAAAGTAAATTACATATATTAATTCATGAAAGGTGTGTTTACGTTTTTTAGTGAGCAAGAAAGGTATAACTTTAGCTGCAGGAATGACTATTAGATTGGTATTCTCATTAAGATCTCTTCTTATTTGCATAATTTATTCAAAAATAGGTATATTCTCGGTTAATATAAGCACTTACTGTCTTGCGAATATGTTTCATGATATGTATCAATTAGAGAGTAACACTCCAAAGCGTTGAGTATAGGCCGACTCGTGAAGTTCATGGCATCGAATGTAAAATCATATGTTATATTTGATAGGAATGTTATTCCAACCGCGGAATAATTTTGCACCAAAGTAATGATTTTAGACTATTTTTTTTACGTAAAAGGACCTAGACATACTTAGCGTCTCCAACTCTGCAAAATCTAGCAAGAGTAATGTTTTATTCCCATACAATGACCAAATCCAAGAGAATTGAAAATTAGGCAACGTGTCCACAACCCATCCTATTTGCATCACAAAATTTGGAGGACAGTTTATGGTATTATCTGTTGAAATCTGTTGTTGGGATCTTACATTCTTTACAAAACCAAACTCAATCGAAATTTGATAATATGCTGGAAAATATGATGTCGAGATGCGATCAAACTTGTCTTGAGGATACCTGTTCAATTCAACATACAAATATATTCAGTTAGAAAAATTAAACTGGATAGTCAATGAATTGTTGGACTAGGCAATACAAACAACCTCACCAAAAGACTATTTTCATGAATTTTGTATTTGTTTACATGGGGTTTCTGCCTTCTTGTTCCCAAATTCTCATTTCTAGAAGTCTTTCCTTCGTTCATAAATGCATCGAGAACCAAATTTGAAGAATTGTGATGCTATGACACCCTCCTTCGAGTTTGGAAACGTTTGGCATAGTCCTCGGATTTCATTTACTCAGACGGAGACTAAAAGGTATACAAACTATTGGGAGAGACCTAAAATTCCATCCTCTCTCAATATCTCGCAGACCGACGAGATTTCATTGGAGAAACAAAAAATAGATGTGGCAGATGTTAATTACCCCACACTTTGAATTTTGCATGAATGTACGGAATTCAATCATAGGGGAAACTCTGCTACATGTTGTTGATGATTTTTTCATGGATTATAAAGTTCTGCCTCCCATTCACATGTTTGAAATATTAATTATCATAGATCCGTATAAGGTCTTAACTGACTCTATCAGAGTTCGTATTAGTTCAGTTTCTATCGGACAATCTGACATGATGAAGAGTTCACATCTCTTATATATAAACCAATCGAATTAAATTTCTGAAGCTAAGCTTTTAGGTAGATAGTTATTACAGTCTTTAATGTTAAGTCAATAGATTCACGGAGAAACAAATTTTAGTTTTCCTATAAATAGAAGAAGAAGTTTGTAAATCAAAGAGAGAAATCTAAGATAATTTTGAGAGAATAGTGTCAAAGCTCAAGATTCTGTGTGTTTGAAAATATCGAGAGCCAAAGCTCTGTAAAAGGTGAAATATCTCTGTAAATTTCTAAGTTTGTATTTACAGCAAATAGTTCTCTGTTATGTACCAACACGTTTTAGAAATCAATTGTTATGGTTAAATGCATGTCTTGTTTAGCCGCACATTCTCTCCAGAACTACTTGAGTAAATGTTATTTACATTTATAGGATAAGTGAAAGACCCAAAGAATCCATAAGTATTTCACCGAGTAAGAGTTTGTGTTTACGACAGAGTGGTCGACTCAAGTCTTCTTGAAAGTTTGATTATATGATTTTTTAATTCTGTCGAATTATTGTTGTGTCGAGCTTTACTCCATGTTAACCGTCGGTGAAAAATATTTGTAATTTCTTAAGTCCTTAGGCTAAGAAATATCCCTAGTAAAAATCGACTAAAAGAAAACTGGTCGAAGTCAGTTGGTCAGAACCAAAATTCAGTCGGTCAAGGTAAAACCGTCGAGTAAGTCGGTTGAAGTAGAACTGGTCGAAGTCAATCAATCGAAGTGAAACTTGTCGAAGTCGAGTAAGTCGATAAAACCGACCAGTAAGAACTTGTCGAGGTAAAAAGAGTTGGGTCGAAAAGTCCGACCAATTTAGTCTTTTAAAAACTTGTCGAAATATTTGGTAGACTTGTCTAGTCAAAGTTAGACAAGTTTTACCCAACCAGAAAAAGAGGTCGAAGTCCCGACATGAAAATTTTATGACTAAGTGGTAAATTAAGTTTAGTCGTCTCAGTTTTGTTAACTGGTATCAGAGCAAGTTTAGGAAATAAATCTTGTCTTAAAAAGGGAAAAATAATTTTCTAAGGAAAATTAAAAAAAAAAATGGCTTCCACTTCTGGTTCAAACATGTTGAGTTTGCAAACTCCAATTTTTACGGGAAAGAATTATGATTGTTGGTCTCTAACAATGAAGGCTTTTTTCAGAGGTAAATATGTTTGGGAAATTGTCCAGTATGGTTGTGGAGAACAATATCACACAAGCTCATAAAGATTCCCTAAGGGAACAAAGGAAGAAATATGGAAAAGCTATGTTCTACATACACCAAGCCATGCATGAAAGAATTCTCGCAAGAGTATCAGCAGCAGTTACCGCTAAGCAGGCATGGGACACATTGGAAACTTCCTATCAAGGTTTGGACAAAGCAAAGGCTTCCAAATTACAAATTCTTAGAAGATATTTTGAATCTCTGTTAATGAAAGATACAGATTCAGTAGACTCATTCTACACCAGAGTTGTTGGTATGATTAATCAACTGAAATCTCATGGAGAAAACATAGAATACCAAAGGTTGGTTGAAAAAGTTCTTAGAAGTCTTCCTCCAAGATTTGAATCCTTAGTTGTGACCTTGGAAGAAAACAAAGACATGTCTGTGTTTACCATTGATGAGTTGCAAGCTTCACTCATCAATCATGAACACATAATCAATAGATCAAATACATCATTGGAAGGTGCATTTGCAGCACTGCCACCCATAAGTCGTGGTAGAGGCAGGGGGAGAAACAACTCTAGAGTCAGAGGAATAAGTTCTTCCAGAGGAGGACGCAGCAACATTCCTGCGAATGTCGTTGGTAGAGGACAGAATCAGAACCCAAGTCATCCAAGTGGTCACAAGTTTGATAAATAAAAAATTCAATGTCATTATTGTAATAAATTTGGTCATTATGCATATGAATGCAGGAAGAAACAATGTGACCAAGGAAGGATAAGCCCAAATTAGTCGACCAACACCAGCACTACATCGAGCGCAATGTTAATGGCATATGCATCTCAAATTGAATGCAATACTGTCCAAGAAAGTCCACATGACATATGGTACTTAGATTTAGGTTGCAGCTATCATATGACTGGTAATTTAAATTGTTTTTCCAGTCCAGATATTTCAGTTCAAACTGATGTCACACTTGGAAATAATGTCCAAGTCATTGTTTTGGGAAAATGTACTGTCGGTATTCTAACCAAAGAGGGGGAGAGTAAGTTTATTCATGATTTCTATCATGTCGAAGGTATGAAACATAATTTGCTGAGAATTGGACAAATAATACAAAAAGGTTATAGAGTTTACATAGAAGATAATCACTGTGTGATTAAAGTCAAGCGTCCAAGCAACCAGATGATAGCAAAAGTGCCAATGAAAAGCAATCACTTGTTTCCATTGAGGATAATTCCATACAATGAAAGGGAATACAAATACAAGAGTTGCATTGAAGGCAGAAAGTGAGGAAGTAGACAAGCACTTTGACAAGAAAGAAAATGATAGCATTGATTTTTAGGTTGCATTTCAAACAGAAGTTCAAGATGAATCCTAGCTGTGGCATTTCATATTTGGACATTTGAATTTTGGTGAGCTAAAGCTACTTCACACAAAGAATATGGTGAAAAGATTTCCATTGATCGACAAACCCAAAAGAGTTTGTGAAGGCTGCATTTTTTGCAAGCAACATAGAGATACTTTTCTGATCGGAAAGTCAAATATAGGACGCACACCACTTGAGATTGTGCACTCTGATATTTGTGGTCCAATGCAGACATCATCTATTGGTGGCTGCAATTATTTTCTTACTTTAATTGATGACTACTCAAGAAAAACATGGGTATATTTGTTAAAACATAAATCTGGTGCATTTAGTTGTTTTCAGCAGTTCAAGGCACTCGTGGAAAACCAGAGTGGACACCGCATCAAAATCTTAAGGACTGATAGAGGAGGTGAATATGTTTCGAATGAATGCTTAGATTTTTGCAAGACCCATGCCATTCAAAAGCAATTCACTGCAGAGTATACACCTTAGCATAATGGTGTTGTCGAAAGAAAGAATAGAACCATTATGGAGATGGCATGTAGCATGATGGCATCCAAGCATTTGTCAAATGGATATTGGGCTGAAGCAGTTGCAACTGTTGTATATATCATGAACCGGTGTCTGACAAAGAGTGTGAAGAACAAAGTTCATATAGAAGCATGGACAGGTATGAACCACAGTGTTTCTCATTTAAAAGTTTTTTGTCGTGTCGCATATGCTCATGTTCCAGATGAGCTAAGAAAGAAATTAGACAAGAAGGGACATAAATGTATTTTTGTTGGCTATTTCGAAGACACAAAAGCATACAAGTTGTATGATCTTGTCGCAAGGAAAGTGATCATCAGTCGAGATGTTCAATTTCTCGATAATGAATCATAGGATGGAACTATTGACATAAATGTCAATATTGTGTCGAATGTCGACCATGATGACATGGTGGAGGAAGTGGTTCAAACACCACATGTAAGTCAACCGGTTGCAGCACCGTCGACTCCCATGACACTGCGACATGGTTCAACACAAGGAACATCGACACAAGTTGCATCTCAAGCTACACCGGCAAGCACACCAAGAGGACAACAGACTCCATCAAGCATTTTGTCAAGGTCGACATCGATACAACCAGTGAAGACAAGAATTCTACGTGAAATATATGAAGTTGGTACACCAAATTCATTCTCTATCTCTTTGCATTATTTTCTCCAATATATGATCCACTAACATTTGAGGAAGTTTTTGAAGAAGAAGTATGGGCACAAGCCATGGATGAAGAAATATAATGCATTAAGAAGAATAAAACATGGGAGCTAGTAAATGTACCAAAAGATAAAGATGTAATCATCGTCAAATGGATTTACAAGACCAAGCAAGATGATGATGGGAATGTGCATAAGCACACAACAAGAATGGTCGCAAGAGGGTTCACACAGCAGCCCGACATAGACTTAATGAAACTTTTGCACATGTAGCACACATGGATACAGATAGAACAGTCTTGGCCATTGCTGCAAAAAACAAATGGCCTGTTTATCAAAGGATGTTAAGTTTGCATTCTTGAATGGCTATCTAGAAGAGGAAGTATATGTGGAACAACCACAAGGCTATGAAGTTTCAGGTCAAGAGCATAAAGTGTACAGGATCAAAAAGGCACTCTAAAGTTTGAAGCAAGCTCCTAGAGCTTGGTATAGTCGGATTGATTCCTATCTCATGGAAAATGGATTTCACACAAGTGAAAGTGAACTGACCTTGTACACCAAAGTGAATGAGAAAGGTAAGATGTTAATTGTTTGCATGTATGTAGATGATTTAATATTTACTAGTGACTTTGGCATATAATATTTTTAAGCAGTCATGGAAAGTAAATTTGAAATGACTGATTTAGGGCTTTATGAAATTTTTCCAAGGCATTGAAGTCCAACAGTCTGAAAGTGGTATATTTATATCATAGTCGAAATATGCAAGTGCAATTTTAAAAAGATTCAATATGTCTAATTGCAATAGAACCTTGACACCAGTAATAACAGGTTTAAAATTGAGCAAGGATGATGATGGATCAATTGTAGATCCTGCGTTGTTTAAAAGGATGGTTGGCAGTCTTATGTATCTAACAACGATAAGACCAAACATCATGTATGGAGTAAGTTTGATCACAAGATTCATGGAGTCACCAAAAGACTCTCATTGCCAAGCAGGTAAACTAATTTTTAGGCATGTAAGTGGCACAAAAGACCTTAGCATTATGTATTCAACCTCATAAAATTTTAAACTCATTGGATACACTTACGGTGACAATGGAGGAAACACAGATGACATGAAGAGCACATATGGGTACACATTTCATTTTGGTATAGTTTTTGTGTTGTGGGATTCAAAGAAACAACCCATGGTAACTCTATCTTCAACAAAAGCAGAGTATGTCACAGCTACAAGTGTTGCATGTCAAGTGGTTTGGATGCGGATAATTTTGAAAGATCTTTCGCAAAAGCAACAAGAAACAACAACCATTTTCTGCAACAAAAATTCAACCATTGCATTGTCTAAGAACCATGTGTTTCACAAGAGAACCAAGCACATCGACACAAGATTTCATTTCATAAGAGAGTTGGTGAACAACAACAAAAAATTGTTTAGAATTTTGCAGATCTAAAGATCAACTTGCAGAAATTTTTACAAAACCATTGGCAAGGGATACATTCTAGTATTTGTGAAGTTTTATTGGAATGACAAGTTCTACACAGTGAACTCTGTCATGCACATAGCAAGTGTCACGTCCCCTCCCGTCCGAGAGGATGCGACTACGACGCTGCTACTATCATTTACGCGGGGATTTAAGCCCCATGAACATAAAAAATAAAAATGCATTGAACTAGCATACATACACAGATGCATAATACAATGTAATCTATAGCATAAGCAAATACATTTCAACACAACATTCATGTTCATAATTCATAAAACAAGCAAATACAGTTGCAGATATTAAACATAAGAAACACTTATCTTGAGAAGAAGCTTGTCCCACAACCAGCTATGTTGTTGCAACATTCCACCCAACCATAGGCCAGTGTGCTCATCAATCTCTTAGCACCACTTCCACCCCCGAACTGGGCATGATTCCCAAAAGGAATAAGGGAACAATAGCAGGCTCACACATAGCCAAAGACATATCAAAATTCAGCCAATCGAAAACTACATTTGGGTTTATCAGGCTTCTAAGGAGATAGAAGGTTGAATTTCTATGCTAGTGAGCTCAAGCACAGAGCTATGGACACCTACACAAGATCTAGCTTGGATTTGCCAACACCTACACATCCAACACAAGGAAACATCCCCTTCTTTGCTACACAATCCCTCGGGCTATGCCTTCCCTTGTAGTTCTCTTCAGGGTGTGCAAGAAAGAACAACCAGTCTCCCCCCCCCCTTGATCTCTCTGTGTGGTTCCTTCCTACACTAGGTTTATCAAGCTAATTCTTCCCTCTTCCACTCCAAACCCGTTCAGACCAAAACACAAGATGCACACACACAAAATACAAGTTCTTGGTTTTAGGAAAAACGTCTTGGGAGCCAAAAACGGAAATGGCAGATGGGTAAAACAACCCCCTGATAGCAATTCAATTTCCAAAAACGTTTATGGGCTTCACGTGGCCAAAACGACCTCAGCAAACACCCAAAAATCGTGGGTCTCTTCTACCATTCGCTTTACAACAAAAAAAAGAGTTTTTCCAGCCGGTTAATGAGGAAACAACAACAAAAAACGTCCAAGAGAGAGCCCAACCCCTGAGCATTACCTAAACAACTTCCCATCCATGGGGAAAATGAAGAAAATTGTTTCCCACGTGAGGGAAAACACACAGGTAGACAAAAAATGTGAATGAGAGAGCTCTGCAAGCTTCTTATGCCCCGAGGAATGGAGGACGTGAATGCCTTATGGGTTAAGAAGCATTTTTGGGCATTTACTTGGCCCATAAGTCAAAGACACGTTTTCCAAAATCTGATGGCTTCTCAAATTCAAATTTGACTGCCATACTCTTCCCATCTCCATGCATTAACTAACTCAACCACTTTTGGAAGAAATAAATGATTGGGCACAAAAGACAAAATGGGTAGTTGATAGTTTGATGGGTTTTCCCTTTGACATTTGGCTTTTCCCCATTTCCCTATCTTTAGGAAATCATGCCCCCATCTCTTTAATGTTGCATTGACATAGCTAGTTGTGGGTATTTTAATTAAATTGCATATGTACATAATGTCCAAAAATTATAATGTGTCGGGCTAGCACGAAATACCATCGGCATCGATTTTAAATGCTGAAACATTAACCACTAAACCGATGGCAGAGCCTTGGCCTTTAGCTCCACACCATGATTAAATACAATATTTACATCATATATATTTTAATGCAAACGGGGTCAAAACCGGGGTGTTACAACAAGTTTAAGCTCTGAAACATTTTGTAATATTTTGTTTTTGAGATCCCCATCTGCTCATAATTAAGGGGGAGTCTTGGAAACATTAATTAACCGCAGATCCGTATCAGAACTCAGCTGACTCTGTAAGAGTCTGTATCAGTTCAGTTTCTATCAGACAATCTGACATGATGAAGAGTTCACGTCTCTCATATATATAAACCAGTCGAATTAAATTTTTGAAGCTAAGCTTTTAGGTAAATAGTTACTACAGTCTTTAATGTTAAGTGAGTAGATTCGCGCAGAAGCAATTTTAGTTTTCCTAAAAATAGAAGAAGAAGGTTGTAAATAAAAGAGAGAACTATGAGATAATTCTGAGAGAATTCTGAAAGAATAGTGTCGAAGCTCAAGCTTTTGTGTGTTTGAAAATGTCTAGAGTCGAAGCTCTGTAAAAGGTGAAATATCTTCTAAGTTTGTATTTACAGCAATTAGTTCTCTGTTATGTCCGGACAAGTTTTATAAATCAATTGTTATGGTTAAATGCATGTCTTATCTAGCCGCACATTCTCTTCGGAATTACTTGAGTAAATGTTGTTTACATTTACAGGTTAAGTGAAAGACACAAAAAATACAGAAGTATTTTACCGAGTAAAAGTTTGTTTTTACAACAGAGTGGTCGACTCAAGTCTTCTTGGATGTTTGATTATATGATTTTGTAATTCTGTCGAATTATTGTTGTATCGTAAAAAATATCCCTCATAAAAATTCAACTAAAAGCAAACCAGTCGAAGTCAGTTGGAACCAAAAGTCAGTCGATCGAAGTAAAACCGCCGGGTTGAAGTAGAACCGATCGAAGTAAAACCTGTTGAATTAGAGTAAGTCGGTAAGACTAATTGAAGTAGAACCGATCGAAGTAAAACCTGTTGAATTCGAGTAAGTCGGTAAGACTGACCAGTAAGAATTTGTCGAGGTAAAAAGAGTCGGGTCCAAAAGTCCGACCAAATTTAGTCTTTTAAAAACTTGTCAAAATATTTTGGTAGACTTGTCTAGTCAGAGTTAGAGAAGTTTTACCCAACCAGAAACAAAGGTCGAAGTTTCGACGTGAAAATTTTATGACTGAGCGGTAACTCAAATTTAGCCATCTCAGTTTTGTTAACATCAAGGTCATGTTGAAGCTCAACCTATATGCATCGCTGGTCATACCCGATTCGATCCACCTCCTCTCATTCTATAAAGATAAAAGGCAACTACTAAAAAAATGTTGAATTTTCCAAATCCTAAATATAAGCTTCTCATACACCATCAATGACAAAACTTAAAAAAAAAACCCCTTAAGTAACACCTTAGGTGTGTAGTAATTAAATTGAGAAAATTTGAATCACAATCCAATCCCATCAAATCTATTTAAATCAATGAAAACAAAAAAAATATATAAAGCAACATAAGTGGACAGCCTGCGTTCGCTTGGATTTCACGAACGGGAGATTTAAGGCAATGGTCATCAAAATGCTTTTTCGGACTTTTTTGTTTTATCTTAATAGAGTCCATTAAAATGAATCTAAATGCTTTTTCGGACTTTTGTTTTATCTTAGTAAAGTCCATTAAAATGAATTTAGACAGATTCTATTAAAATGAATTTAGACAAACGGTGATATCGTAAAAATTAAAAAATAAATTATTTAGAGGTTTCTGTCTGATACTCTGGGTTGCTATCCTGTACTGTACGGGGTATATCTCAGACTGACATATACCATTCAAGGAATTGAATTGCCCTGACAAAATCCCGTCTTTTCTTTCTTTCCTGCAGCCAACAGTCGGCAATGGATCACAATATTTAACATGCGGTGAAATGAAATTATAAAATCCAAGCTGAAGAACAGGTGAAATGCCAACTGATTGCAACGCATATGTCGTCACATGTAGAAGCTCTGCAAGATACCTCTCTTTCTGAATGGCCACTTTAACTTCCCTGAATCAAAAGATATCTCCTTTGCAGTCTTTTCAAAAGATAGACCATTTGTCACTGCTCGAAAAGAAGTACTTTGCAAATAGTCATGAAACGTAGTTAGCCTTGAATTGGACTTAATCATGAAACATAGTTACCCACTTGCGAAATCTGTAGATTCTTAGGTTTACTCTACTGCAAAATCATGGCAATGGGGAGTGAATATCATATAAGTAATAACAAACCCGTGCATGGAAATCACTATGGCCATAAATAGAGGTAAGCTTGCAAGACACCCAGCAGCCTGAACTTGCAATATAGGCTTGCGAGAAACAGAAGAAACTATGGAGAACGAGATTGTTTTTTGGAGTGTATGCTTGTTGCTTTCGTGTGGTTTGCTACAGATGAACAGAGCCCAAGCTCTTACTCAAGAGACTCAAATTTTACAGCTGATGAAGAGTAGCTTGAAAGATCCTCTTAATTCCATGAAAAGCTGGGAAGACTCCATTGATGCGCCTTGCGATTGGGATGGAATTACCTGCGACAGTTCAGGTATGGTCACTGAAATCATACTTGAAAACAAATTTCTGAATGGCACTTTTCCCTCCAATATATGCGGTTTGAGCAACTTGAAGAAACTTCAATTGGGTGTAAATTACCTTTATGGCAATCTGCCATCGACCCTCATGAATTGCAGCAAGCTTGAATACTTGAATCTTACCAACAATTCTTTGTCTGGTACTTTACCAGACTTTTCTCCATTGAAATCGCTGCAAATTCTAGATTTGACAATCAACAGCTTCACGGGTCCATTCCCTGTTTCCGTGGGAAATTTACCAGAGATGACCTCTCTGAGCCTGGCAAATAATCCATTCAATCCAGGAAAAATACCTGAGCAGCTCATGAATTTGCAAAAACTCAATCTGCTTTACCTGGCTTCCTGCAATTTGGTAGGAGAAATTCCGAGTTTTGTTTTAAATTTTACAGATCTGGGCCTGCTGGATCTCTCTACCAATAACCTCCATGGATCTATTCCAAGGGAACTTTCCAAACTCAGTAAACTTTATCAACTGGAGCTGTACGACAACAATCTTAGTGGAAATATACCTCAAGAGCTGGGTAATCTTACATTTCTGCAATATTTTGATGCATCAAAGAACATGCTTAGAGGAAATATTCCAGAGGAGGTTGGCAATTTAAGAAACCTCGTTTCCTTTCAGCTCTACATGAACCAGCTGTCAGGTCAAATTCCTGAAAGCTTTGGGGAATTCCCGTCTCTTGTAGGCTTGTCACTGTATCAGAACAATTTCACAGGCCCACTACCGCAGAAACTTGGCAGTCTATCCAAGTTTAACTTGATCGACGTTTCTGAGAACCAGTTTAGTGGCACGCTACCAAAAGATATGTGCAGAGGAGGAAATCTGCAAAAACTTCTGGTGATCAATAACCTTTTTACAGGGGAGCTTCCTGATACATATGGAGATTGCAAAACTTTGGTTCGTTTCAGAGTAAAAAACAACAATCTGAGTGGTCCGGTGCCCAGAGGAATTTGGGGACTGCCAAATGTTACAATTATTGATTTAAGCTTCAATAATTTTGTTGGTGAAATTGGTTCCGAGATCGCAAATGTGAAGGAATTAACGGAGTTGTATATTCAGAATAATCAATTCTCCGGGACTCTGGTACCGGAGATTGGCATGGCAAAGTTATTGGTCAAGCTTGAAGCAAACAATAATCACTTTACAGGTCCAATACCAAAGGAAATTGGCAACTTGAGAGAGTTGACTGATCTGCATTTGCAGAACAACATGTTTGAGGGGTCCATACCAGATGAAGTTGGTTCCTGTAGTTCTTTGGTTGTTGTTAATCTTGCAGAAAATAACTTGCAAGGATCAATTCCAGAGTCACTGGGATATATTGCTGATATGAACTCCTTAAATTTTTCAAACAACAGACTATCTGGTTCAATTCCAAGCAGTCTTGGTGCACTGAAGTTCAGTTCTCTCGATCTTTCCAAAAATGAGTTAATTGGGCCTGTTCCAAATTCACTCATTAATGAGGTAAACAGACAAAGCTTTTCAGGAAATCCAGGTCTCTGTGTTAACAGCTCTGCAAATGATAATTATAATAATAACATTATACTTGATGCTTGTTCTGATTCTCATCTTGGGGAAGAGGCCAGACTAATGAGAATTATCTCCGGGCTTATTGTTGGAACAGCATTGTTATTACTTGTGTTTGGATTGATACATTTTCAGCAAAGGTGTCGTCAAAATCAACTTGATTTGATGGATGAAAGGGATAATTATTCATGGACTCTGAAATCTTTTCAGAATTTAAGCTTCTCAGAGGAAGAGATTTGCAAAGCATTATTAGATGAAGAGAATGTCATAGGAAGTGGTGGATCGGGCAAGGTGTATTGCGTCACCTTGCCGAACAATGAAACTGTAGCAGTAAAGCGAGTATGGACAATGAATAAAAACAGCAATAAGCAAAATGGGTTAGATAAATTGATAAAGGCAGAAGTGGATATTCTAGGAATAATTCGGCATAAAAATATTGTGAAGCTTTATTGTTATTTGAAAAATGGTAATTCAAATCTATTAGTATATGAATACATGCCAAACGGAAACTTATTTGATGCTTTGCATGAAAAGAAGACATCAGCGAAACGCGGCATGGATTTGGATTGGCCCACACGGTACAAGATTGCATTAGGAGCAGCTCATGGATTAGCATATCTTCATCATGATTGCCGGCCTGCAATTGTTCACAGAGATGTAAAATCTACCAATATTTTGCTGGATAAATTTTATGAGGCAAAGATTGCTGATTTTGGTACTGCCAAAATTCTTCAAGCTTGTGGAGGAAGGGATTCTACCGTAGCTTTTGCAGGCACCCATGGCTACATTGCTCCTGGTATGTTCAGCTTAGTACCGTGCTTCCCTAGTTTGCACCTGTGCTTACAGTTCTTTTTCGAGGTTTTCATAGGTTTCACAGTTATAGAATCTAACCTTTTTCAAAAATCATTTATTCTTGAATGTAGATATTTGTCCTAAATGTTCAGAACTTACATAAACATTCATTTTTGCTATGCAGAATATGCATACTCTTCGAACGTTACAGAAAAGAGTGATGTTTATAGTTTTGGTGTGGTATTGTTGGAGCTTGTCACTGGCAAGCAATCAATTGAGCCAGGGTTTGGCGAGAACAAGGATATTGTACACTGGATTTCGCAAAAGATATCTTCCCAGAAAGATGCTTTTGAAGCTCTCGACTCAAAGATCTGCAAGTCATTTCAGGAAGAAATGATCATAGTGTTGAAAATAGCAGTATGTTGTACTTACAAACTACCGTCACTGCGGCCAACAATGAGAGAAGTTGTACAGATGTTGCTGGATGCTGATCCTTGCAGTGGCAATTTCAGGTCAGTCCAAAAGGGGAAAGATACACAGGACACAAACATTGCTGTTGACACTCCTGCAAAACCAAAATGTCAGGATAAATATTGAAGAAAGTACTTACAGCAAATATGATATCCCATGAGACTTTCTCTTATCTTCCTGAGTAATTTAGATCGAGAAAATATTTGTGCTTGCCGAAGGTATAATGATTGGCAGAAGTAATTGATTCAGAGCCGGGAAGGAGGCAAATGAAATACATTTGCCAAAAAAGGTTTGATAGATCTATGATGGAGCTGTTTAGTTGGGTTCACATAATCAATTGCAGATATAGTAAGAAGATTCCTACTATCTGAAGCAGATTATGGGTTATTCAGAAATTTACCATTAGTCATCCACAACACAGAGTGCTGTTGCTTTTTCCTGGTTTTAGCAATCCCTTACCCTGCAGCTTTAGCCATTCTTGGTTCTTTTAATTATCCTTAAGCCCTCGTAGGCAAGAGAAAGTCAATATTGTTCATGTATGTATATATGTTTATGTGTCCTTGTATTTTTCGTAGTTTTAAGCATCTAAGATTTATGCTGTTTTGTTCCTTTCAAAAGAATAAGTCCCAAGGCTTCTTACATTTTTCTATGTTAATAATAGAAAACGTAAGGGTAGAGGAGCTGGTAGTTGTCCGCACTATCATATCTTGTCAGGAACATCACCAAAGTTCCTGAACCAGATATTACATTAAGCTATTGCATTAAGGTTGATTTGACTGTACACAGATCTTGTATATTAATAAAAGTTGATATTAAGCATTGAAGTGTTCCTTTGGCATCTAACATTATGGCTACCTTATGGAATTAGCAGGGCATGTTTCTTGTTTTCCCATGACTCATTTCCAGAGCTTTCCAACATGAATGGCACTCTTGTATGCTCTTTTCATTGGCATTTTATTTCTAGCTCCTCCTTGAGCATTTTCTTTTGTTTCTTCTCTGGACCACATTGGTGCCTATATGGCCGTGGAATTTTTTTTAGTGTTCTTGCCTTGAGAAGAAGTGTTTATTCTGGATAACATGATGCTATAGAGGAATACTGGATAACTTAAGTGACTTAGACTAAGATTGCATTTATAGAATGTATTCGAGTTTACTTCAAATGGTATATGTATTTTTTTATGCCAATAGGAGATAGAATTGATTGTGCCTACAGAAAATTGTTGCTTGTGTCACTTGCTTTTCTAGTCCAAAAATTCAGCTCTATTTTTAGGCATCTAAACACGACTTTGAATCAAGAGATGTTAGCACGATGCTGCTGAAATTGTAGATCGATGAAACAAAGGACATTGACTGTGTAGTATCACTTAGAGATGATGGACTTGTCAAGTGGGTATTGTAAAAGAATGACAAGATATTTATCAAAGCCATTCAACATGGGATGTTGTTTCAGTTTACAAGAGTTGCGTTGGCAATTACCTAGCCAACCTTGACACTGATAAGAAGATCGATATAAAAGTTTGTGCCAGTGCTAGAGGCGAAGGCAATAGATGCATATGAAAATCTGTTTCAGTGCTAGAGGTGAAGGTTAGGGATGCTCATGGGTTAAGATTGATGATAGGATATTACTGGGGTATAGCATAATGGTGGCAAAGTTGAAAACAGGTACCAAGTACTTTGTCACATTTATTAATGATTATTGTTCAGAAACGTATTGCATGAAATATGATGTATTTTACAAGTTCAATATCAATATACTTATTGAGAAGTGAACTAAGTGTAAATCAAGGTTCTAAGAAGTAAGCAGGGGTGAAAATATGTTCTCTAAGGAGTTTGTTGAGTGTTACAAATTAACAATTACTCAATAATTTAGTGCTAATGTCAATAGGGGGATCAATTGGAAAACCATTATCAATGTCAAAGGTAAAGACTAAGGAGTCTTGGGTAGTTAAGACTCAAGATCAATGATGGAATTGCATTGTGTCATCAAACATTAGCACATATTGGTGCTGGGAATTGGTAAGGATGATGAAGGTGATCAAGTATATCAACCAGCTTGATGGCAAGATGATGATGAAGTTTCATTAGTAGCACGTGTCACAAAAATAACATATGAAGGACTCTCACCATGCTCAATTGATTTGAAGCAAGTTGTTGGATTGCTTGGTCCAATTCATATGTGTATGGCCTAATGGTGACAACATTAAAAGGAGTTGCATTGCATTTTGTCACCTTCACTAGTGATCACTCGTGAAATGGTTTACTTCTTTTAGAAGAAAGATGGGGCATTGCACAAGTTCATGAATTTAGTATGCTTCTCAAAAATAGATTAGTCAATACATCGAGATGCTAAGAAGTAAGAGTGGTGGAGAGTTTATCTTTAAGGTATTCATTTAATATTCAACAAGTAAGTGGGTCTACCTATGCCAATGATGAATCCTTATGCTCTTGAGTAGAATGTGTTAGATCTTTATCATTTTAAGCTAGCATTAACTTAGGATCTTAACTAAGAGAATAACAAGCACAACAATCAAACACATGAGACAATGAATACAAAGATTTTCTTTGGAGAAACCATAAAGGAGAAAACCCCGCAACTTCCTCAAAGATAGAATTAGCACCAAAAGCAAAGCCCCAAAAACAGTAAGATGATCTCCCAACAGTAGTAGCCTCTTTCTTTCTAGCCCCAGCAACTTCTTCTTCCTCAGCTATGCGCTACAATTGAGTGTGAGTGAGTGTGTGCTAAATAGAGAGGCTCACTCTCTATTTATACTAATTCCCAACTTGACAATGACTCACTAGGGCTGACTTCTCTAGGAGAGTCTAATAACCCTAGGGCCCCGCAACTGCGGGGACTTTAACCCTTGAACAATAGGAGGGTTACCCACAATGACTTGACATGACTTGTTTACATTATAGAACCTCCCGATAGGAACATCGGGGCATGACATGACATTACAGATACTTCTCGGAATAACCATCAGGGTACAATACATGAGATATACAAGTGAATACATTCCGAAGTTACAAATACATCAACACTCCCTCTTAACTAGGAAGGTATTCTTTCAACACAATTTTCAGCACTGGTCTTCTTCTCTGTATCGACTGGATCATCTCGTCATCTTCATCTTCAAGTTGTCTTCATCTTCAAGTCTTCTTCATCTTCGAGTCTTCTTCATCTTCGATTCATCTTCATCTTCAAGTCTTCTTCATCACAGGATCTAAGTCATCACTAGATCTAGATCATCATTGTTGGATCATCATCAAATCTGGATCGTCACTTGATCTGGATCATCATCACATCTAGATCATCACTTGATCTGGATCATCATCATCGGTGCTATCTCAGAATGGTGCTATCTCTTGATTCTTCTCGTCACAGGAAGTTCTATAGAGCCAACCCTTTTTCATGTTGGTTGTAGGCCTAGCCTTCAAGTAGGTCTTCTTCAGTGCTTATATCTAACCCTAAGTTAGAATGACCCGCCCAGCTCTTACAGCTGACCTCATCTTGTCAGAAAGGCACGCCCAGCACTCACATCTAACCTCATCTTGTCAGAAAGGCCCAGCACTCACATCTGACCATGTGTAAACACATCGCACCAGAATGGCTCAGCACTTATATTCGACCATGTGCGAACACACCACATCGGAAGAGCTCTGCACTTACATCTGACCATGTGCGAACACACCGCATCGGAAGGGCTCTGCACTTACATCTGACCATGTGTAAACACACAGCATCAGAAGGGCACTGCACTTGCATCTGACCATGTGTGAACACACCGCATCAGAATGACTCTCAATCCCAGACTGAGGATTCTTGGTAACTCACCAGGTGCCTCAGTCCCAGACTGAGGATTTGTCCGTCGCAACATATTAGAACTTCACTGCTCCTCTCTGCTCCATATCCCTGATATAGTGATACTTGATCTCGATATGGTTTGACTTGTCATGGAACACCGGGTTCTCCGACAACTTCACACAACTCTGGTTGTCGCAATATATACAAGTAGCATCCGATTGGAGACCAAATAAATCAAACAGTAGCTTTCTCAGCCACACTGCTTTGCAACTAGCTGAACAAGTTGCGACATACTCTGCTTTAGCTATACTCAGTGCCACACAAGACTGCTTCCTACTAAACCAAGAGATCACACCTTATCCCATACTGAAGCAGCATCCTGAATTGTTGTTCCTATCGATGGCACTGCCTGCCCAATCTGAATCAACATAACCCTCCAGGTTAATATTTTGATTCGCCTCGTACTTGAGCCCATAATCAATTGTACCCTTCAGGTACCTCAAAATATGCTTTGCAACAATCAAGTGAACATGTCTCGGATCTGTCAAGAACTGGCTCAAGGTGTTCACAGCAAAGCAAATATCTGGTCTCGTGTTCGTCAGGTACATCAAGGACCCAATCATATGACGATACATCGTAGCATCAACCACTTCTGATGAAGCATCACTCAATAGCTTCAGGTTCGATGAAATTGGTGTGGTTATGGCCTTGCAGTCCATCATCCCAAACTTGTTCAGGATCTCTACTGCGTACTTCCCTTGTTCGAGGAATATTCCATCCGCATTTTGCCACACCTCCATGCCTAGAAAATAATGCATCATACCCAAGTCTTTCATTTCAAACTCGGCAGCAAGATTCCTCTTCGTATCATCAATCAACCCATCCATACCTGTTACAAACAGATCATCCACATACAGTAGGAGTATCACTGGGTTACCATCTTCAACCTTATAGTAAAGGTTGGAATTTGCTTTACTTTTGGTAAAGACCAAACTGGATAGAAAGCCATCAATTCTGTTGTACCATGTCCTGGGTGCCTGTTTCAAACCGTACAGGGCTTTCTTCAATCTACACACATGAGACTCTTTGTCATGTGTCTCAAAACCGAGTGGCTGCTCCACATACACTTCCTCTTCTACCACACCATTCAAGAAAGCAATCTTGACATCCATCTGTTGTATCTTCCATTTTATCACTGCAGCCATAGCAAGTACTGGTCTGATGGAAGTATATCTGGCTACAGGTGAAAAAGTTTATTCATAGTCTATTTTTTCTTTCTGGGAGAAGCCACGAGCCACGAAGCTTGCTTTATATTTCTCTATGCTTCCATCTGCAGCATGCTTGATCTTGCAGATCCATTTGGAAGTTACAATGGACTTCCCTTCTGGTCTTGAGACAACATCCCAAACATCATTCTTCATGATCGATTGATACTCTTTGATCATAGCATCCTTCCATTCTTTTCTTTTTGTTGCTTCTTCATAGTTGGAAGGTTCTTTATCAATAATGTCACATAGCAGGGCTACATAACTGGAGCAGGACCTAGTTCTCTTCCTTCCTTTGCGTGTTTCTTCTGAAGCTCCATATCTTTCTACACCCTGGATAATTTCACGTACCCAAGCAGGTTTCCTCTTGTGAGGATTATTCTCCTGAGGTGGATCCACAGGTTCTCGAGGTTCTTCTAATTCTCGATCCTCTTCTTGAATTTCTTCGTTCATGGTTGTATCATGAATTCTGGGTGCTTCTATTTCTTCAGGTTTTTCAGCCACTCTCTTCTTGGATTTGATGTAGGTTGAATCTTCGTCAAATGTTACATCTTTGCTGATGTCGATCTTATTGAATCCTGGGAAGTATATTCTGTAAGCCTTCGAGCTTTCAAAGTATCCCACAAATATACCCTTCTTTCCTGAAGGATCTAACTTCGCCCTCTTTTCTTTCGGAATGTGTATGTATACAGGACAACCGAATATTTTGAGATGGCTGACTTCTGGTTTCTTGCCGTAGAAGACTTCTTCAGGTGTCTTGTTCTCGAGTACTCTATGTGGAGTACGGTTCTGTACATATACCGCTGTTCTGGAAGCTTTTGCCCATAGATGCATGGGAAGATGTTGATCATGAAGCATGGCCCTTGTTGCTTCCATGATCGTTCTATTCTTTCTTTCCGCAATCTCATTCTGTTGTGGATTATATGGAGTGCATAACTCCCTCTTAATCCCTGAGTCTTTGCATAGCTCTTTGAATTCATTTGATGTGAATTCTCCACCATTATCTGATCGAAAGGTCTTGATCTTCTTTTTAGTGTGGTTCTCAATCAAGGCTTTGAATTCCTTGAACTTGTTGAATACTTCATCTTTGTTCTTCATAAAGTATATCCATGTCTTTTTAGAAAAATCAATAAAATAAACATAGTATACATACCCGCTTAATGAATTGGATGACATTGAACCGCATACATCGGAGTGGATGATTTCCAAGATTCATTTTGCCTTGCTCTCTCTACTTGGAAATGTCTTCTTTGTGTTCTTACCTTTCGCACATCCTTTGCATACACCTTCATGTTTTGTCTGCATTTCTGGGAGACCTTCAACAGCTTTGCTAGCAAGTGGTAGTGCTATGTAATGCACATGTGCAAGCCTTCTATGCCAAAGCTCATTTGGTTCTACCGAGTCATGAACCAAATCTTGTTCTGGTTGGCCCTTCAATTTGTATAGTCCTCCTTCTTGTTCCCCAATCACTACTGCATCATCAATAGACTTTCCCTTTGGCCGCATGAGGACTTGGCCATCTACAAATGCAACCATCATTCCTTTTGCATCCAATGCAGATATGGAGAGGAGGTTCTTCTTTAGTCCAGGTACAAACAATAAATCTTTCATCTTGATAGACTTTTCAGAGTCTATCTTATATGAGGATTCACCACTACCTTTTATTGGATACTGGTAGTCATCTCCAAGTTTCACCTTGTGAGGTGATTCATGTTCAGATAGTTTCACAAAGGATTCCATGAATCCTGTCATATGTTTGGAAGCACCATTGTTTATAAGCCAAACATTGCTGCCATGTGCGATAGTTCCCGTGGGAGTGGAAACCAGAACATATTCTTCATCACTTGAAGAATCATCAATGTCTTGTCTAGTTCTCTTTGTAGAAGGTTCATCATCCTCTGCAGCATGAGCATGATGTCTTCTCTTGTTTCCCTTCTTTCTGTCAGAGCTATTTTTGTTTCTAGGACAATCTCTAGCAAAGTGTCATCTTTCATCACATGCATAGCAAATGTACTTAGACATATCTCTAGGTTTTCTAAAGTTACTCTTCTAGTGAGAGTGCTTACCTCTGTGGTGGCTAGTTCTGGTTTTCTTGGATTGTACTGTGAGAGCTTGATCTTCACTTCCCATCTTTTCTTCTTGAGCTGCTATCTGAGCTTCTTCTTGAGAGCATTCTTCCCATAGTATGTTGAACTTGACTAGCTTCTTTCTGGCACAGATCCCTTGAATGAAAGAATCCCATGTCCTAGGGAGACCATTCAAGGTGGTCATTACAATCTCTGCATTCTCCACTTCTTCATCCACCGCTTCAAGTTGTTCTTTGATTTAGGAGACCCTTGTGAAGTATGATTGTATGGTCTCCGCATTTTGGATCTTCACATTCTTCAATTGGTCCCTCAAGGTCATCTTCCGGTTTATGTTCTTTCCTTCGAACAGTTTGGTCAGGGAATCAAACATAGCTTTAGGTGTCTTTAGGGAGGACACCTATGGTATGAGGTGATCCTTGGTTGAATTAGCAATAATCCTCTTAGCCATGACCAATTGCTTCTTGTGTAAGGCCTTAGCCTCATCTCCCTCTAGAACTGAACCTCCTCATTGATGTAGGAGTCCAACTCATTTTCTTCCAGGACCAGGGAGATCCTATACTTCCAGGCTCAGAAGTTATCACCTCCCTCAAGCTTTTCATCAAGATTGGTATGATGGACATCTTAACTAAGAACCTCAAATGGAAATACAAAAGATTTAGATCTTAGCAGGTCAAGATGTTAGCTCTGGATCTGGAGCTGAATTTCTGCAGAGCTGGTTCAGGAGCAGATTAGGGTTTGACTTTCCCGGAGTTCTGTCCAACCAAAAGCTTTGATCTTGATCTCTTAACTTCAATTTTGAGGAGGAGATCAATCCAGGCCTGGGCTCACTCAAAAATTCCACTTTTGTGGAAATCCCTAATTTCCGGCAGTAGTGTCGGGTCAAAAATTGAAAATGCTCAGAATCAGATTCTGCTTCGACAGAAAGATGCGCCTTGGGGAGGAGAGTCATCCCAACCTTCTTTTGCTGAAAATCTGTGGAGAGAGATCCAAAAAGTAGGAAGCCCTAGTTTCCGCAGCTGCACAATGTCTTCTTCTCAAGTTAGCGCTGATACCATGTTAGATTTTTATCATTTTAAGCTAGCATTAAATTAGGATCTTAATTAAGAGAATAACAAGCATAGCAATCAAACACATGAGACAATGAACACAAATATTTTCCTCGGGGAAACCATAAAGGAGAAAACACCGCAACTTCCTCAGAGATAGAATCAGCACCAAAAGCAAAGCCCCAAAAACAGTAAGATGATCTCCCAACAACAGTAACCTCTTTCTTTCTAGCCCCAGCAACTTCTTCTTCCTCAGCTATGTGCTACAACTGAGTGTGAGTGAGTGTATGTTAAATAGAGAGGCTCGCTCTCTATTTATACTAATTCTCGACTTGACAATGAATCACTAGGGCCGACTTCTCTAGGAGAGTCTAATAACCCTAGGGCCCTGCAACTGCGGGGACTTTAACCCTTGAACAATAGAAGGGTTACCCACAATGACTTGACATGACTTGTTTACATTATAGAACCTCCTGATAGGAACATCGGGGCATGACATGACTCAATTACATTACATATACTTTCTAGAATAACCATCGGGGTACAATACATGAGATATACAAGTGAATACATTTCGAAGTACAAATACATCAACAGAATGAAGTGGTGAAAGGGCTTGAATGAAACATTGGTTGAGTGAGTCTACCTAAGTCAATGATGAATCCTTATGCCCTTGAGTAGAATGAAGTGGTCAAAGGGCCTGAATTAAACATTAGTTGAATGTGTCAAGTGCAAGATTGCACATGTTGAACTTGTCAACGCTTTTGGGTAGAAATAATGGCAACATCCACATTTGTCAAGAATGGAGCAAGCCTATGCTTCTAGAACCACCTTCCTCATACTTAGGCCTAGAGATTGATTGAGTATCTTCACCCATTGGAGCAACTAGGCCATTTACTTCCTTCGTTTTTCCCAAGCGAACAATTGAATCCAATGACATATTTGAACATAGCATTCCCTGCTAATGAGGAAACACTAAAGGCTTCAAGCAACTCGAATGTCCCTTGGGATGACCTCTATTGTAGGTGCTCATCATTCCATGGCCTTCCTTCATGGATTAGATCCATATGCAATTGAGTCCAAAGACTTCATCCCCAATACCAATGTTAATTATTTCCACCTCTTCCCTACAATCACTTGCACTCAAAGAAGGTAACTTGGAAATTCCAAGATTATACTTGGACATTTCCACAAAGTTAGATGATGTCCAACATATTAAGTTTGATAATACCTCATAAGAGTTCTTGTGACGAAATCCAAGATGGTCACAACCTTAGCCGAAAGCATTGTGGATTTAACCATTGTGCTTAAGGAACCCCAAGACCATAACCCTCGTGCTACTAAGAGTTGACTCTTCTCGTCCTTTATTGATTTGTAGTATAATGACCTCATCTATTTCTATCTCCTAACCCTTTGCACCATTTCCATTGTTGGATTTCTTCTGTTGTGCTCTTTCATGTGGTAGTTGTTGCTTGCATTTTGAGTCTCATTCTATGTGCTCCTTAATTTATGGCCACTCCCTAAAGGGTCCCACCCATTTTTTTACTTTATATGATACTTCATAAAGTGCTACTTTCCCATTCTCTTAATTCTAAAATGGACTTGAAGCAAACACATTCAAACCACTGTTACTTCAGAGGAGGAATGCACTTGAGTGTTGATCATTTTTAACCCACTTGTTTCCCTACTATATTTTTCCATTATGCTCCTTTGAATAAATTTTCTTGTCACTTGAGAACCACCTCATCTTTGTATCAAAGCATGTTGTTCTAGTCTCCTCACTAACGATAAACAAAAAAAACATAAGAAAAGACTAAAAATTGAAAAAGGGAGGAAATGTATGAGATCTTAAAATCGTCCATGAAGTAAAGCCCCCATGAATCAAGGCAATGATGGGTATCACCCTTACTAAAACGTTTGCATTGAATAACCCATATATGTCTTTCCACTTGGTCACCATGGTCATTGAGTTTTTACCTCATTAGCCTAACAAAATTGAGTATGTTCCACTTTTCTTGTTTATGAAAAATCAAATCATTGTTTTGTCCTTGTTTAGAAATTAATTTAGTCATCCTTACATGGTTTTTTTAGCAATGGTTGCTACCGATGTCAATCTTTTTGTCTACACCATGTCAAGGGATGGCTTATACCACCCCCATGATAGGCCAATCCTTTGAGTCAAGTCCATGTGTTAATCATTCATCAACACTCAAGTCACCTCACATTGGTTGATGAGACTGCTCCTTGGCCTCTTTTTATTGGATTGTGTCTTATTGACCATGACATGTATTTCTTTGGGGTTTGATCTAGAGGCTTAGTACATTGGTTGAGACTTTTATCAGTGGCAGTCTACCTCAATTTAGAGGGTTTTATCATCATTTATTCGTGATTAAATGGTTTTTTTCAATGTATAGCTTAAACTCATTTATTTGTGTAAGAGATGCTTGTACTTGTACCTTGGTCTCCATTTTCCTTCTTGGTGTACTATCTCACTTCTAGTAGGGGTTTCTATTGATGCCTAACAAGATGGTATGGTGGTTTTTCTCATACTTGATTCCAAGTTAATATCACCTCATAGAGATTCATACTCACTGGTGTTAATATTCCATAGTTCGAATTGAATACCATAGATATATGTGGCTCTTATATATTTCTTGTAAGGTTTGTCGTTACACCAAAACCTGCAGATGTTGATGAACATTTGAAACCCAACACAAGGTCCTATCACCAGGAAATTCCCAGAGGTGCGACGGTTATACCATGAAGTTGTACCGATACTCCAATACCCCCCCTCCAGTGTATCTCGGGGGAATTGAACCTGAGACCTATGCTCTGATCCCATGTAAGGTTTGTCGTTACACCAAAACTTGCAAATGTTGATAAACACTTGAAACCCAACACAAGGCCCTATCACCAGGAAATTCCTAGAGGTGCGGTGGTTATACCATGAAGTTGTATCGATACTCCAACACCCCCCTCCGACGTAGTTCGGGGGAATTGACCCTAAGACCTATGCTCTGATACCATGTAAAGTTTGTTGTTACACCAAAACCTACAGATTTTGAGTAACATTTAAAACCCAACACAATGCCCTATCACCAAGAAATTCTCAAAAATACAACAATTATATCATAAAGTTATACCGATACTCCAACATTTATTTGTTCATATAATTCTCTATAACATTCTTAATTTTCTATTCTATTTACTGTCATCATACAATTATTCTAGAAAATTTATTAGTGTATTACAACATGGCATTTATCTACAACATTGGACCTAATATAATATTCTATTATATTTGGTGACATCATACCATTATTATAGAATATTCATTAATTTATTAGGAGATAGCTCCCCACCATTGAGCCATGATCCCATTTATATGGTGCATATCACTTTATGCACATATATAAGCACGGGTAACCATGACTCATGAAAGAAATGATATTATATGGCACAACATTTTTTTTCTTTTCAAGTGGCTTCATTCCCCTAATTGATAAGAAAATTCCTCGGATTTAAAAAAAAACATGATGCATTTTCATCAAACATTGTCTCTTTCCCACAAGCAAATTCTTCGGATTTAAAAAAAATAACATGATGCATTCTGATTCAACATTGTCCCTTTCCCACATACCTAATGGATAATTTGTTAAGATCTAAATTTTATCCTCATGTGACAAACTATGTCGACTTTTTTAATGCATTTTTATTTTTATTTTCAACGGAAAAAATGCCAAACCTTGTTATTCAGAGAGAATCAAAGGACATCGTATACATGACAAGCCTTTCTATACAGGCTTCCAAGCTGGGAATAATCCACAGGGGATCCCTTTACTCACCATAAGATCTTCACTTTTTATCATACTGACATGAAACATATGCATGAAAGACAATAAGGACCAGCTTCTCAACATATGACTATGAGACATTCGAAAGAGTCACAAGGATTTAGACTCTTATCAAAAAAACCATATGACAGATCCAACAAAGGTCTGATCTCTGAGACCGAGAGATTTTGATAGTCAATCTTATAAATCACTGAGCATGATCAGAAGGCTGATTGTCTCATTTCAGATGGCTCAGTATCCAGTCTTTCAAGATAAAAACAAACATGTGCCAATAAAAGGAAAATGGACTGAGTCCCGGCACTTAGCTTAAAAAAGCTTAAAATTTCCATGATCTGAGGTCATACCTTCCATAGTTTCTGTGAAGTTCCCAAAACCAGGATCCAACACAAGAGCCTCTTTTGAAAAATAGTTAGCCTGTTGATTATGCTCACGATAAATATGATTGAGAGTCAAAGGAGTGAAATGTTGAATAAGGGATCTGATATCCTCGCACCAATGTTTCAGACTGGAAGAGTCCAGAGATGATATCCTATTGGCCCAATTGATAATGATCAGAGAGTCACCATAGATGGTTTGTAGAGAGATCCCCAATAGCTTAGACACAGCGAGAAGAGCCCATAGAGCAAGGATTTCAGCTCTTGTGTTTGTGCTTTTGCCACAGCCAAGTGAGAAACCAAGGAAATGTGAGTCACTCAGGTGCAGCACAAAGCCTGCTCCACCAAGGTTGTCAGCAGCTGCCCCGTCAAAAAAACCACAAGGATAGGAGATCTTAGGACTGGGACTAATAATTCTAAACTTGTGCTTTTGTTTCAGAACAGGATAAAGTAGACTGAGAGCTTTCTCCTGATGAAAGATATCTGAAAAAGATAACATCTTATCTTCAAATAAGCAACTGTTTCTCATTTTCCACAAGCCCCAAGAAAATGAAGAGGGGCAGATAGCAGCTGGCAGAGTGAGCCGATGAGTTCCTTGTACCATAGTTCAAGAAAGGTCCTGACAGAGTAGTTTTTATAGTAAGGCAGGCCCGACTGCTCGCAAAAAACATTGAAAACTCTGTTGGACACAGAGCAGTCTAAGAACAGATGTTGTGTTGAGTCTTCATTCAGCCTGCACAAAGTACATAAACCGAAACCCTGCCAACCTCTCCTTTGCAGATTATCCCAAGTTAGTACTCAGTTCATGACCACTAGCCAAATAAAACAACGGATCTTATCAGGTATGTTGAAAGTCTAAAGTATGTCCAACACTTTTGAATGTTCCGAGGAGGGTTCATGATAGTGATGGATAATGAGGTCTGTCACATACCTCAATTTTGTAAAATTTGGTAATTTGTTTTATTATATTTCTGAGACATTATGTTAAATTTAATCCTAAGTAGGGATTGATGACTCAGCAGAGTCAACAGTAATGGAGTGTAATTCAGAATATTTTATTAATAATAAATAAATTATGGAGACAACAGCATGGGAGAGCTGTTAAAAGAGGTTACTTGTCAAACTGGTGGATGGAACTAGGTGGAAAGGCAAAAGACAAGTGGCAGCATCCTCAAACACTTCCTAAGTTGCAGGTGGAAACTTCCCTATATTTGGGGTCATGATTCCCCAAGAAAGTGGAATCAGAGCAGGTGGCTCATTAAATGACAGTTAATCCAACAAAGACCTAGGCAATCTTTTAAAAGTACTCAATGAAGAGAGCTTAGGTTGCTCAGATTTTATTCTAGAGAGAATTCATTCAAGTGAATGTTATTCAGGAATTTCATTGAGGAAAGAGGGAAAAACAGTAAGGAAGTGTTCTGAGTGGATTGCTGCAGTAACTTGATTTTATTTACAGCTCTTAGCTGGGAGGACTTGCTGATAAGTTCTTGTATTCATACTGAGTTTGAGAACTGGTATCTGACATTGATGCACCTAGTTCCAGCCAGGGAGACCAGAGCAAGCTCGGGGGTCCTGAGAAGTCGCTGTCTGAGCGCTCTCCAAGAGTTCGTAGGGAGGAACGACCTCCCATTCTTGTTGTTGTCCACAACTTAAACAGGTTCTGTCATTCATTTCTTTATGTTTTCTGAGTATGAATGGATGTATGTTATGTTTATTTATATGTCTGAGTAGTTAGTTAGTTTCAGTAAAGTTAGTATCTCAGAATATCAGTAGTTAAACCTGTTAGTATTTACTGTGTTTTTCCACATCTGGTATCACCAGACCGTACTCCAGCACAGTATCTCAGTGTTGAGAAGAAGTATTCTTCTGAACTGAGCTTCCTATTTTTACTACCAGTAGCTACTAATGTCTTACAAATGCATATATTAATTTCTCACAGATTTAAAAACCAACTTTCTATTATTGTATTTCATTTGTTTCAGTAAATTCTATTGCAAAGGAAAGATAGAAGTTAGATTAAAATTTATACTATTACTGTAAGTTTCCCTCTTGGTGTTCGGATTCTGTTACTTTAAAGGTTAACATAAAGTAAGAACATGTTACAGAAATAATAGTCTTTATTCATACTTACAGCACATTTGTAAGTAAACATTTAACTAAAGGAATAAACTAAATACAACAGAAAGTAGGTAGTATAATAAACTACAGAAGGATAAAACTTAAATACTATCTTCAGATATTATAAAATAAACTAAGGAATTAATATAAAAACAACATAAATTTTAGAAAATAATATAAATACTACAGTAATAGCAAAGTACTCTTTACATCTTGCTATTCATATTAAAATAGGAATTTTATAACAATAATAATATTCTTCAGAATCAACTATTTCCGAACTGTAAGTAATTAATAGTTCCTAACCCTAATTATTTTAAGATATAATTGTATGGTAGGAAATACTTGTCCTCATTTATAAGGAGGATTTAGTATAGAAATTAAAGGCAAGAATATTACTTTGATTTTAATAGGTATCATGTATTAATACAGACAATTTATAGTAAAGTATTTGTGTTTTATAAGAACCTGTTATTATCAAACATAGAAAGTATTTTAATACTCTGTGAGTAAAACTTGAAATTACTTATATCTAAGTTATAAGTAAAACAGTATTAAGATAATTAAATAACAAAATATATAAACCCTATATTATTATCAAGGTTTAAACTTTATATCAGTTATAATTTCTTTATTAATAACAAACTGAATTATAAATTGACTTTAACACATAATTTTCCAATATACGATCAAAGGTATATCTGTACAAAAGAAAAGATATGAGTACAGGACGCTCGACAATCGGGCTTAAGTATTTAACCTCATCAGTAACCTAACGAGACAGATGTCTCCTCAACTTAAATTTTATTAATAGAAGCAAAATAGTATTATTATCTTTCACCGCCAACTAGGGTTAAACCTAGTAGCACTTTAAATACACAAAAAATTATTTAATAAAAAGAAGAACCAGTAATATTCTTCTTACGGCCGGGTTATTAAATAAAACATAGTAAGCATTCTTTTATTTAAATCTTTCCAATATTGCATTAAGGAAAATGCAAGGAAGAGAAACAGTTTTCAAAATATCATAGAACTGAGGGTAAAAACCCTACCCTTTGACAAATAATCATAAGAACAATTGAAACTTTGTTTCATTTAATAATCCATAGCAGTAACAAAAATATACATGAAGGCGTATAGCCTGTAAAAACTTTTGAATACAGTAACGCAAGGCTTACAGCCTGCAAAGCTTTTAAACACAGTAAACGCAAGGCTTACAGCCTGTTAAGTTTTTAAACAAAACATTAACTACAAACAAGGTCTTACACTCACGGCCGTAGCCGGAGAGCTCAGTTTAAGAGCTAGGGTTTTACCCACATTGTTAAAACTTTAAAAACAAACAACCCAAAATCCATGGAGGTCAACCGGGGCTGCATCGACCAAACCAGTGCAAGGCTTCAGACAAAGATGATAAGCTGTGGAAAGACCAAGGCTTACCATGGTCATGGAGCCGTAACCCTTATTCCGGTGTAAGCAAAGAAACGTAGCAGGTTCACCTGCAAGAAGTTCATTTACACAGTGATTTTAGCGACGGTTTGAAGTATAAAAGAATTATACTAACATATGAGGATATAGCCTGGGACAGCGTTCGGCGGATGGCAAAGTGTACTTTAGTGGGGCGGGTTTTGGGAAGGAACTTTGCGAAGAAAACCATTCTTGATTGGGCTGCGAAGTCCTGGGGAGCTCAGTGTGGCTACGTCCCGGAGGTAGAGATGTTAACTAAAGGATGGTTCACGATCACCTTGGAGGAGGAGGAGGATTTAAGGTGGATACAGAATAAGAGCTGGCATATTGACCATTCACCTATTTTGCTGAAACCCTGGAGCCCCATGTTTGATGCCAGCAAAGAAAGAGTGGATGTCTTACCCATCTGGGTGAGATTGCCTGCTCTCCCATTACATTTCTGGGATTTGTATCACTTCAGAAGGATAGGTGATATTATTGGGTATTTTCGGGAGGCGGATCTCTCATTCCGCGAAACTAAGGAGAAGAAGGTCGCAAGGATCTTGGTTAACATTAACCTCAGGGAGGGTCTGGCCGAGTCGATTAATTTGGAATGGGGTCCGGAGATCATTCCTCAGTTACTGGATTATGAAAATGTCCCCTTTCGCTGTAGAAGGTGCCATGTTTATGGGCATCCTGTTTCGAAATGTCCTTTGCCGGGGCGGTCTTGGAACGGAAGAAGGCGGAAAGATCCTGTGGATGCGCGAAAGGGACCTAGGGAGAAGGTCGATGGTTCCTCTGGTTCAGCCCAGACTTCTGCGGATGATTTGGGCAGTGATCCATCTTCAGAAGAGCTGCATTTCCATGAAGAATTGCTGGACGATGGGGTTAAAGATGCGATGGTACAGGATACTGTCTCAGGGTCGGCTCCTGGGGAGCCCACAGGTCTTGGTACTTCCTCTATTCCCATTTTGTCTAATGTTAACTTGTTTTTGAATAATGTTTCTTTCCTGGGTTTCGACTAGATAGAAGGCTTGAGAAAGCTCTCCCTTTCGGGTCACTCTAGTTCCCCTTTGTCTGTGCCTGCTCATCATGTTTTTGTTGATACCTTCTCAGGGTTGGCCACACAACCCTCTATTGCTTCTGTTGCTGCTGAGCCTGTTTTTTTGCCTGCTATGGTCGAACCCTCCTCTGCTGTTGTGGAACCAGACCATGTTCCTATCCCTGAAGATTCATGTCCCTCTCCACCTGAATCTACGGATTCGGGATACTTTTTAAGATCTTGTCAAAAGCCTTCGGTTGGGCTGGGAAAAAACCCTTCGCCGGGGAAGAAAAACAAATCTCTTCAAGGCTCAGTCCAGAGCAAGGGAAGATCTTTTGGGAGGCAAACAAATTTTGATTGAAAAGGCCCTTAGAGCGGAGGCGGCCAAGAAGAAAGGTCGCAAATGAAGATTTTGTCCTTTAATTGTCGGGGGCTGGCTAGGCCTGGCAAGAAATCATCCTTCATCAGGGTGCTTACTCTTGAACGCCCGGATGTGATCTTGCTACAAGAGACTTTAGGAGTAGGAGAGGTGATTCGGGAATGCTTGGAAAGTTGGATTCCAGGTTGGTCCTTCTTGACTTTGGATGCTAGAGGGCGTTCCGGTGGTTTGGCGGTGGGTTGGAAAAGTAGTAGTGTTCAGTTGATTAATGCCTGGAGTTCGGAGGCTATGCTGGGTATTGAGGTGTTTGTAGTAGATTTGGGGATTTCTCTCAATGTGGTAAATGTTTATGGGCCTTACCTTAATAGAGTTCCCTTCTAGGACTCCCTCCTGCAAGACCCATTGGTGAGTGGAGACAGTCTGGTATTGGGTGGAGATTTAAACTTCTCATTGGGGCACAATGAGGTTTGGGGGCCACATGCCCAGGTGGATTCTCTGGCGGGTTATTTTGTTCAGAAACTGATGGTGAAGGGCTTGTTGGACATTGAGCCTGTCAAATTAAAACCGACCTGGAGGAACAACCGATGTGGGGAGGCGAGGGTGGCTAAACGAATTGATCGTTTTTTGGCAGCTGAGCAACTGGTGGATAGATTCTTTATGGTCAGACAATGGGTGGGTAGTGGGGGCTCATCAGACCATTTTCCTATTTTCTTTGAAATCAAGAAGGGGCCTATCAATCCTCCGAGCCCCTTAAAATTCAACAAGTCTTGGCTTCAGGACGATACCTTCAAATCCCTTTTCCTTGATCACTGGATCCCTTTTGAAGGGGATAATGATAGATTAGCTGCTATCTAGTTTGCAGACAATATCAAAAGACTTAAAGTGCATATCAAAGAGTGGTCAATCGCAAAGAGGAACGGAGATGAAGCTGAGCTGAAGTCTATAGAAGCAGAATTGCTGCTGATTTACGAAGGAGAAGGAGGTGGTTTCTCTTCTTTAGATTCAAAGGAGGCATTGACAAGGCTGGAGGGTAGACGTACCTCCCTGCTGTTAGAAAAGGAGGAATCTTGGAGACTAAAAAGTAGGGCTATCTGGCTGGAATGCGGGGATGATAATACAAAATTCTTCCATGCCTATGCCCGGGGAAGGAAGGCAGCTAATACTATTTGGAGTTTACAGGATGAGGAGGGTATTCATGTAGATTTTGAAGCTAAGGCCAGGTGTGGGGTTAATCATTTTCAGAAGTTATTCAAAGCACCTCCTCAGCCCTCAATCGGAGAGGTTATTAGATTATCTCAAATGTTCCCCCGTTTTGTGGAGGAGGAGGAAAATGGGGATCTTATGAAGGAATTAACGGAAGAGGAACTCAAGGAGGTAATGGGAAGCTTTCAGAAACATAAAATTCCAGGGCCAGATGGGTGGACTGTAGATTTTTTCCTGGGCCTCTTTGATCTTCTAGGAAGGGACCTTTTGAAGGTGGTAGAGGATTCTAGGTTGGCTGGTTGGATTTCGGCAAGTTTCAACTCCACTTTTATTTCCCTCATCCCAAAGTTTGATAATGCAACCTCTCTTAATGACTTCAGGCCGATCTCCCTGTGTAATTGTGTGTATAAGATCATCTCAAAAGTGATTGCTCTAAGATTGAAATCAATCCTTTCAACACATGTCTCGGCTGAACAGTTTGGTTTCCTAGAAGGGCGCCATATCCATGAGGCTATAGGGGTAGCCCAGGAAGGTCTTCACAGTTTAAAAACCAGAAGGCTGAAGGGGGATATCTTAAAAATTGACCTTTCCAAAGCATATGATAGAGTAAGTTGGCTTTATTTGAGGTTGCTTCTAACCCATCTTGGTTTTGGCATCTCCTTTATTCGTTGGGTTATGTCTTGTATAACTACTATTTCTTTTTCGGTGCTGATTAATGGGGCGGCCTCGCCTTTTTTTCATGCGGAGAGGGGGTTAAGACAAGGGTGCCCCTTGTCCCCACTTCTTTTTCTTCTTGTTGCTGAAGTTCTTAGCAGGGCAATCAGAGCAGCTAAAGTAGAGGGCAGTTTTTCTGGGATACAATTAGCTCCAAATTTAAACATTACACATCTGCTCTTTGTGGATGATGTGCTGGTTTTTTGCTCTGGTGTCAGAAGAGAGACCTGAGTATTGCAGGAGATTTTAGAACTCTTCTCAAAGGCTACATGAATGGAGATAAATTATGCGAAATCCTCTTTGACTACCCACTTGTTAAGACCGGAAGAGGAGGCTGAACTTTCGAGGATTTTTCCTTTCCCTATAGCTGGATTGGATGAAGGGCTCAAATATCTTGGTTTCTATGTGAAAGCAAACTTTTATCGGAAACAGGATTGGCTATGGTTGGTTAGGAAGGTTGAAAAACGGTTAAAGGTCTGGAGTCACAAGTGGTTGTCTCGTGCAGGGAGGTTAGTTTTAGTTAAAGCTGTCCTGGAGGCCATTCCGGTTTATTGGATGGCCCTCTCTTGGATTCCGAAAGGGATTCTTGAAAGGATTAGGAGGATCTGCTTTAGGTTTTTATGGAGTGGAAAGAAGGAAGATCAGACTACTCCTTGGGTTAATTGGAGAAGGATAGCTGTCCCAAAAGGTTTAGGAGGTTGGGGGCTAAAGGACATATTCCTTTTCTCAAAAGCCTTGGCTGCTAAGGGTGGTTGGAGACTGGTGAAGTCTAGCAGTTTGTGGACGCGGGTGATTGTTCAAAAATACCTCCCAGGGGAGAGGCTTCTAGATTGGATCAGAAGCCCTAGGAAATCCCATTCGGGGGGTTCGGTGATTTGGAAAGCGATTGTAAAATCTTTTAATCTGATCGAAAACAACCTAGCTTGGGATGTTGGAAACGGGGAAAGTGTTTTGGTTGGTAGGGATCCCTGGTTGGGGTGTACACAGCAACATCTTCTGCCCCCTGATGTTATTGAGGCTCTCGGCCAGGTAGGGATCACAACTTTAAATCATCTTGCTGTTCCAAGGCCTGACGAACCGTGGCTTCAATTCTGGAGAAGGGATAATTCCTTAGGGTTGGGGGAGCGGGAGGCTGGATTTGTGGAGAATTACATCAGAGAACTGGATAGGGCACATATTATTCTGTCAGAACAGGAGGACTCTTTGGTGTGGGATGCTGACGCGGGAGGTGCTTATACTCCTAAGGCAGGGTATTTATTCTTAAGTGCAGGGGTGGTTTTAAGGGAAGAAGTCTGGTGGTGGAGGCCATTGTGGAAGCTTAAGTGCCCAACTAAAACAAAGCTGTTCATGTGGTGTGTATTAAATAATAAGGTACCTACCTGGGATGTGCTGCAGAAGAGAACATTTCAAGGGCCGGGTTGGTGTGTGATGTGTAAACGGGAGTTGGAAACCACTTATCATCTGTTCTACTCTTACAGTTTTTCTTCTGCAGTCTGGAGGGAAGTATCCACTTTGGTTGGTTTCAATTGCCTTTGGGAAGGGGATTCTATTGGGTCAGCTTGGCACTCCTGGTGGAGGAGGACACCTCAAAAACATCTTAAATGTTTACCTTTGCTAGTCATATGGGGGATATGGCTTGCTCGTAATAAGGCAATTTTTAAAGATATTCCAAGCTTACCGGCTATCGTAGGGTCTTTGGCTGTGGGTTTCTATAAATCTCTACCTGTCCACTTAAGGGCTGCTCGGGAACGAAGGCATTTAGAGGTGGCTTTAGATCGATCCAAGCCGTGGGATTTTTTTGATGGGGCAGCACAAAACAATCAGTGTGGAGGAGGAGCAGTTCTTTACCTTGCTGAGTCTTATGTCTTTGTTTTGTCTATGGGACTTGGGGGGGGAACAAATAATTTTGCAGAGTTAATGAGCCTCAAATTCCTTCCGATGTTTGCAATAGAAAAAAGATGCACTGATTTAAATTTTATGGGAGATGCACTGAATGTTATAAACTGGATAAAGCAGACTCAAGAATGCAGGCATTTGAGACTTTCTCATATTATTTCCTCCATCCGGCAGCTCCTTCAGCGACTTGACTCTTTTACTTGCAGGCATGTGTACAGGGAAAACAACATGGAAGCGGACAAAGCTTCTAAGGCTGGGCTCAGGTTGGCAGAAGGTTATTGGATAGTGAAAGAAATACATGATGGTAGACAGTAGGCTTTTTATCACAGGCCGTATATGGATCTCTTTTGACTCTCGGTGGGCTATCTTTGGTCTATATTATGGCTGTATGCAGGCTTTTAATTTATGTATTAATAATTGTTAAAAATATCTTTTTCAGTGGCAAGGAGTTTTTGGCTCCGATCTTAATCTTGCTGGATAGTATTTTTGTTTATACTTATGTCATCAAAGAAAGCAGCGTCGTTTGTGTTAGAATATAATCCGTTAGGGATTATAATATTGTAAATAAATAAATAGGAATAGTTGGAAGCCGAAAAGGCTGGACGGAAGGTGAAATAAACCGTCACATGAATTTATAAATGAATGCTTAGCCATGAATAGATTAATTGAATTGGGAGTTATTACCAACAAGTGGTATCAGAGCTTGGCTATTCACCTGCCATAACTCCTGCCTGCCAGACCTTCATTCTGCTTGCCAGTCCATTGCCAGACTGCTCCATCAGTCTGCCAGTGGAGTCGCATGCAATATATGCGTTACTCCATCTGCCTGAGTTTATTCTCTCCGTGCATGCAATACCTAACCCTAATACTGATTCTTCTTTGTGTTGCGACCTCTTCTTTCCTCCTCGATTTCTGAGTGAGCCCTTGTTATTGAATGTTACATTGAAGATTGCATCTTGCACAATATTATGTGTGCTGCAAACCCTAATGCTGCTTTCTCCTTTGGAGGCTGCGTTGAAGACCATTCTGCATAGAGAACTCTGTCGTGAATGAATGCTAGTTTTCTGAAGATTCACGCCTCTCTGAATGATGGGCTTGGAGAGAAGACATTAGACCGCTGATGGAGAGTTGCAGACTCGAGGCCACTCAAGTCAAGCTTCATCCAGCAAATTGAGAATGAGATTTGAAGCTGCGTAATATACTACAATATTTTATAATCTGAAGACTGTGGATACACTCGCGTTGAATACCTGCGTGAAGAGTGCCTGCATGCGCTGGAGGAGACAGCTGCAGAAATTATGTATGCTGGAGATTATCTGCGTTGAAGACAGCTGCTGGAGATTATCTGCTTTGAGATTATCGGGTGGAGGAGACAGCTGCTCTTAAACTTGCTGTGGTGTTAATTGGTTTTTGTATGTTAATCCACCATTGCCAGGCGGTTCAGTACGCCGTAGGAGATGCTACGAGGTGGACGCTCGGCACTTTAAATTATAATCAATGGGCTGCAAAAAACACCTACAAAGTGGGCGACACACTCTTGTTTGTTTACACTGCCGGTGATCATACCGTTCTGCAAGTAAACAAAGCGGATCATGATTCATGCACTACAACATCCCCTTTGAAATTGTATATGGGCGGTAGGACCATTGTGCCGCTCTCAAAAGCTGCGTGGTGTTGAGAGTAAGGCTGGAAAATGCGTTGATCTGGAGATGCCAGTGCTTTCAGTTATGCCTTGATGCCGGTGCTGCAGTAAAATGTGCCTTCACGCGTTGGAGAATGCGTTGATCTGGAGATGTGGTGGAGAATGCGTTGATCTGGAGATGTGGCGACCAATCGACTGCGTTGTGATATATGATGGTATCACTTGTTGAAGACTGCATTGATCTATATATCGACTGCTCTCTATTCCACGTTTTTTTGTATTAAAGACTAAACATGAAGCTGCTTGGAGAATTGTGAAGACCTGCCTGGAGAATTGTGAAGTTGACTGAGTATTGTGCGTGAAGAGATTACTGCCTGCAGATTGTTGCTTGCTTGAAAGCTCGTTTATATATGAAATATCGGTGAACCCTATTTTTTGCAGACCGATATAAAGCTGGTATCTATGGTTTTGTTATTTTTATAACAAAATGGATTTGGTTTTGTTATTATAACAAGATTGTTTGCTGGATGATAATGAAAAGCTGTTGATTTCGAGCCTTGTAAAGGTGAAAACTGGTGCCTGGATTCCTCCTAGAATTGTTGTTGCGACCTGGAGACTGCCAGGATTGGTATCTGGTATTGCTATCATATATATGCTGCGTGAATTTTGAACCCTATTTTTTTGAAGCATAAACCCTAATTTTGCCCTAATTTAGTGCTGGAGTGTGAGTGGAAAATTCTGCAAACTTTTTCATTTGTGTTGAATGAAAGAGACGCGTGAATGCTGTTGTGGCTGTTGTATGAGCCTGTGATTGTGGTTTATATGCATTGAGTTTATATGCTGCGCATTGAAGAGGCGATCTCTCAATCTAGAAGCTGCGACCAACTCCTTTGCCCTTCCATTGTGGGCGTTCTCTCCTCTTTTCTGTTTACAACTGAGAAGATTGCTGTACTGTTAGTGGAATGTGTAAAGACTCAGCCTGAATAAGAATTTTGAATTTGGAGCTGCATACTGCTGGAGCTTGAACCAGAGAGCTAAGAAGACTGCTACGACCTCCAAGAGACATAGAATTGCATAGTGAATAGAGCTTGTCGAAGACATTGTTTATACTAGCTAGTGCAGATGTAATTCTACATAGACTGTATTGTAAAAAAAAAAAAAAATAGCAGAGACTTAGACCTGCTTCTTTCATATAGCTGAGATTGTTGACTGTTGGTTGTATATCTTCTCTGTCATTGTATCATCTTTAAAACCTGAAGTTGACGTTGTAAATCACCTTGGCAGAGACTGTAGACCTGCAAGGTTATTATTTTTTTTGTCATATCAAGTTTATTCTTGTAAACTACACTAACAGTTGTAAAGATGCACTCTTTGGAATCTAGTATTGGTGTTGCCCTAGCTGGCAAAGACCAATCCAAAGACCCTTCCAAGGGAGATTGCAGCAAGAGAGGACGAAGAAGAAGAAATTTCAAAAGCAGAGGGGGCAAAAGCAAAAGATCAGATTTGCAGTGCAAGCATTGCGGAAAGACTAGGCACACATCAGATCAGTGTTGGGCTTCATGGGACTCAATCAAAGACAAGC
>LPNX010505149.1:490023-533994 GCA_001517045.1 Pseudotsuga menziesii
ATTGAATTGGGAGTTATTACCAACAGTTTGATTGAACAATAACTGTTAAAAGTTATGAGAGTGATCAGTCTCATTGGATCGCATTTATGTATGCACATCGGCGTTAATGATAGAAGGAAGTGTTGTAGCATGAACAACGAAAGATAGATTCTTGTTTTGCTGTCATATGTACAGAGCTGTGTTCAGCTCATACCTTTTTTCTGGAACAACATCTATGTATGATCTTTTTTGACTCACTCAACAGCAGACTTTAGAGTCTATAGAATGGAACCTATTTTTGGTGATCCAGAATTCACGCTTCAGTGAATATTCAGAATGTAATTTTGATCTCGAAAGATGAATGAAATTACGCTTTTTTTTCTTGGAAAAAAAAAACATATAAATTACTGTGCATTAAAAACAACAGAGTAGTGGTTACCTTTTTAGTTGGTAGACCTCGCAGCAAAGTCGCGACCAGTTCCAGCAAGGAGATTGCCATTCGATGGCAAAAAGTTTGGTATTTCGTTCAACCTCTACAGCAAAGAGGAGAACCCAGCGACTCGATGGAGAGTATAAACCCTACAGTCGCAACACTCTTTTTATCATTTATCCCACGACCAGTTGATAGCACCGGCCACGCTATACTGAAAGGATAATCTCTCTCATGGAACAGAGAAAGGTGGGACAGTCACCCAACCGAGACACGTTAAACAACATCGGTTTATCAGAGGCAAGCAGTAAGTATGTACACACTCCAATCACCCTCACCAGGCAGTAGCAGAGCTCACAAGGAGCCGAAGCAGCAGGAGGTTCAATGGCGGTCAATACCACAGTAGCATGGTCAAAAAGGGTTTGCAGAGCGGCCAAAGGCCCGAGAGCAAAGGGGAATTACGTTTTAGGGTTAAGTCAACCAATTTATAGCGCCAATGCATGGCCACTACGCGGCCATGTAGTACTTTGATAATTTGCATGAATTGGTTAACGTTTCCAAAGTCCACGACACTCGATTGTTGTCACAACCCAATCATCGTTTGGAGGTTTTATACCTTAGTATTCCCTTCATTTTTATATTGTCAACCATGCAACGTTAGTCCATTATATTATAAACCTTGCTTGTTATATAACGGTTGCTATATAGTCTCGTTTGCATAAAAATAGAAATAGGTTTATGTTCAAAGGGATCATAAAATCATAGAATATGGTTATTGTATAGCATCGTGCACATAAGCATAGAGGTTTGTTTATGTGTTTAAGAGTTATAAAGTAATAGATTATGGTTATAGTTAGGTTGTTGTAACCACAACTACTATGCCCACTATTCGATAATCCAAAGGAAGGTAAGAAATATAACTACTCATTACGAAGTATATAATTAATGATATTTAATTATGGTGTTCATAAAATTAATCTAGCATGCTCTAGTTCATCATTCAAGTACCTATGATTAGAGTGGTAACTATTCCTAGTCATAGTTCTAACATCCTTTTGGTGACAATTTGATTTTGTCACTCTCCCAACTCAAGATTTTATAAAAGGCATTATAAGTAAAGTATGATAGGTAACTTGGAACAATAATATTCCTCATTAGTTGAAAAACTGAATAGGATGCAATCTAAGCATGGAATATTATTATTATAACTTTAACTAAAAGAAGTAAACCTGGGAAGCTGTGATCTTTCTATCATGCTAAGTTGTTAAGTAAAGGAATAATAAATACGTTCTTATACTTATCTTCAGAAGGGACATTTAAGGTTTTCATACTTGTAGATTTACTAAACTTTATGTTATTGTAGGGAATAGTCCTCTACTATTTTTTTTATGTGCAGAATACAATTCCTTTTAGTATTAAGTCTCAAAGGAAAATTTAGCAGTAATAAAAATAATACCTTGAGAAGCATGGTATTTTTGTTTAGCATGTATAAACTTTTACTAATCAAATTGTATGCATAAATCTGTACTGTAAACTTCTGAGACTTGTTTGCATCGAACCATACTTCTTACCTGTATACCTGTAATAGAAGGAAACTGCTGCATTAGCTCGAAAGCTAAGTAAGCCCAGCCCTTCATGACAAACCACCTTGTGTCGAAATCAGAAAAACAATCAGTAACTGAAAAAGAAATTGATCCTTGAAGTACAGAGTAAATAAATAATCATTCAGTTACAATTCTAGTAGCATAAACTAATCAAACAGTTAATGACTGCATTTAATGTGATTATATGTTTTTTTAAAGTTTTAAAATTTTCGAAATTTTTGGGGTTTTGACATGTGGTATCAGAGCATGGTTCAAACACTAGGCCTTGATGTGGCCCAATTACTTTCCGCAGAACAGTAAAAATAATATACTAACCTGTATTTTGTTTTATGTGAAAGGCAGAAAATTATTTTTTTTGAATCTAACAGGCAGGTATGGAGAACTTAGGAGAATATGCTGAGGAGGAATCTCCAAACACTGAGACCAGACAGATGTCCAGAGAACCTGTGATTGAGGAGATAACTGCTCACTCCTCAGAGTTGATGCAGACCATAAAGAATTTAAAGACTGAAATAGAATCAGTCAAAAAGGATAATGAAAGAATTCTGAAGACTCAAGAGGAGTTAAATCAAATTCTGATAGAGAAATTTCAGACTGAAGGGAAAAATAAAAGGTCTGAATCTGAAAAAGTTAGTCATCAAAAAGGGTCCAAAAAGATGAAACTAGTTAAACCTGATAGTAGTTCCTCATCTGAAAGCTTTAGGGAACAACAAAGCTATTACTCTACTAGTGATAGTAGCGAAGCAGAGGTGTATAAGAGAAAGAAAAAGTACAGGCCTTACGAAGAGATTTCTGGGGAGTTCAAGAAAATAAAACCCCCAACTTTCAATGGAGAAACGGAAAAAGGAGAAGAGGCAGAATCCTGGTTATCCGGGATGAGAAAATACTTTCAGATTTATAATTCATTCAAATCAGCTGAAGGCGAGGATGGCCATCTATAACCTTTCTGGAAAGGCAGATATATGGTGGCAAGATTTGAAGAGGGTTAAGGGGATTAAAGAAAAAGAGGTCAATTGGAGTACTTTTAAAAGGTACTTCAAGAAGAAGTTTCTGTCTGAACAATACTATGAATAAAGGGCCAAGGAGTTTTATGAGTTAAAGCTTGGGTCCATGACTATGAAAGACTTAAACAGCAAGTTCTTAAGTCTGTTAAGGTATGTGCCGTATTTAGTTGATGAGAAACCCAAAGTACAGCAGTTTCTCAGCTGCCTGCCATACCATATAAAAGACAGAATTGAATATGATAACCCCAAAACTCTGGAAGAAGCCATGCGAAAAGCTAATTTCTGTTTTGAACAGAACAAAAAGAAGGAAGGAATAGCCAATTGGAAGGCTAAAAGGAATGGTAATCAGTCTTAATTCAAGAAAAATTTCAGGAACAACAAGAACATAAACCATTCTAATGGTAAGAAATTTCAGGGAAGCAAAAATGGTGCTTCAAATAACTCCAATAATTTCAAGGGCAGCAAGGAGGTTTCTAACAATCATGGAAATTTCACTAAGAATTTCGAAAGGAAGGAACCTGTTAAGTGTTGGGAGTGCAATGGCCCACACTATGCTTCAGTTTGCCCAAATCAGAAGAAGCCAAACAACAATATTCATACAATACAAGATGAAATGACTGTTGGAGACTTTGCAAGGACCACGCCCCGAATCAATGCAGCGTTGGAGAATCGCCAAGCTAACTACCAAACTTCCATGGTGGAAGTAGAAGGTATGGTTAACAAAACTCCCGTAACTAGTTTGATAGATACAGGTGCTAGCCTAAGTTATATTTCACCACAGATAGTAGAAAAGTGTAATCTGACTGTTGAAAAGTTTGATAACTCTTGGCTAGTTCAACTAGCCACAGGGGAAAAAAGGAAGGTAAATTGTTATGTTAAGGCATGTGTGTTAGATATGAATGATTTTAAAACTACTGTTAAATTAAATGTTCTTCCACTTGGCTCGTATGACATACTCATTGGTATGGACTGGTTAGAACAACACAGGGTAGTTTTAAATTGTTTTGATAAAACATTTATGTGTGTAAATAATAATGAACCACCAGTAATAGTTAAAGGTGTTCCTAGGAAGACTGTAGTTAGGCAGATTTCTGCCTTACAGCTCAAAAGAGCAGTCAGAAAAGGATGCAAGGCCTATGCTGTAATCATTACAGATGAGGCAAATAAAATTGAAAAAGATAAAATGAAAATAGAGAATATTCCTGTGTTAAATGAATTTATTGATGTTTTTCTGGAGGAAATTCCAGGATTATCTCCTAGGAGGGAACTAGATTTCACAATAGAGCTGGTACCAGGTGCTATACCTAGCTCGAAGGCTCCGTACAGTATGAATATTCTGGAACTTAACGAATTAAAATCACAGTTAAAGGAATTAATAGATAAGAAATATATTCGTCCTAGTGTGTCCCCTTGGGGAGCACCAGTAATCTTTGTTAAAAAGAAGGACGGGACTATGCGACTTTGCATAGATTACCGTCTACTAAATAAAATGATAATTAAAAATAGATACTCGTTGCCCCGCATAGATGATCTATTTGATCAGCTGCGTGGAGCTACGGTGTTCTCTAAGATAGACCTGAGATCAGGCTATCATCAGGTGAGAATCAAAGAAGAGGACATATTCAAGACAGCTTTCAAAACTAGGTATGGACATTACAAATTTGTCGTAATGCCATTCGGGCTTACTAATGCCCCAGCTATCTTTATGTGTCTAATGAATAACATATTGCATAAATACTTAGATAAGTTTGTTGTTGTATTCATTGATGACATCTTAATCTATTCTAAAAATGAAGAGGAACATAAGGAACACTTACAGATAATCTTACAAGAACTGCGAGAGCAACAGCTCTTTGTGAAGTTCAGTAAGTGTGATTTCTTCAAGGATGAAATCCAGTATTTAGGTCACGTGGTGACTAAAGAAGGGATTTCAGTTGATCCTGAAAAGATTCGAGCAATTGAAGAATGGCAAGTACCTAAAGACGTAACAGATGTTAGGTCTTTCATGGGAATCACCGGTTATTACCGGAGATTCATAGAAGGCTTTTCAAAAATAGCCAACCCAATCACTTCCTTGCAAAAGAAAGGCAAGAAATTTGAGTGGAACATAAAATGCGAAGAAAGCTTTAAGAAACTAAAAAATTTATTAACAATTGCGCCTATTCTAAGAATAGAGGACCCCAATAAGGATTTCGTGGTTTGTATCGATGCTTGTAATGATGGTCTAGGCGGAGTGCTGACTCAGGATGGACATGTCATTGCCTATGAGTCCAGGAAGCTAAAGATTCATGAAAATAATTATGCTACTTATTATTTAGAGTTAGCTGCTGTTATTCATGCCTTAAAAATGTGGCGACACCACTTAATAGGCAGAAAGTTTACTTTAATGACTGATAATAAGGGTCTAAAATATCTTTTAGATCAGCCTAACTTAAATGCAAGGCAAGCAATATGGTTAGCCTTTTTAAGTGAATACGATTTCGAAATTCAACACATAAAAGGAAAAGAAAATAAAGTAGTTGATGCTTTGAGCAGAAATGCAAAACTGAATTTTACAACATCAATCAGTACATATAATTGTGATTTAAATGAACAGCTAACTGAAGGGATAAAATTTGATGAAATTTATCAAAAATTACAAGGTACAGCTAAAGAAGAACCCACAGAAAGTTTAATTAAGGGTTATAGTCTAAATAAAGATGGATTTTTATTGTTTAAGGACAGATTGTATGTGCCAAATGTATCTAAAGTTAAATTACTGATTCTGGATGAAGTGCATAAAACCCCTTATTCAGGGCATCCAGGCTACCAAAAGACTGTCACCATGTTGAGAAAAGATTATTTCTGGCCTAATATGAAATCTGAAGTAGCTGAGTATATAGTGAGATGTTTGGACTGTCAACAAGTAAAGACAGAACATCAACATCCAGCTGGGTTATTGCAACCTTTGCCTATTCCTAGTTGGAAGTGGGAAATAATCAGTTTAGATTTCATTACTGGATTACCCAGAAATCAAAATCAGAATGATTCAATTATGGTGGTAGTAGATAAATTAAGTAAAGCAGCACATTTTATTCCTGTTAAAACCACTTACAAGGCTGCAAATATAGCAGACATTTTCTTAAAACAGATTTTTCGGCTACATGGTGTACCGAAAGTTATTATTTCAGACAGGGATCCTAAATTCATAAGGAATTTTTGGAAATCCTTGTTTAAAGGATTAAACACCACTCTGAATTTCAGCACCTCTTTCCATCCTCAGATGGACGGACAGACTGAAAGAGTTAATCAGGTGTTGGAGGATATGTTAAGAATGTACGTCAAGGATCAGCCAGGTAAGTGGGAGGATTACTTGCATTTAGCAGAATTTGCATACAATAACAACTATCAATCATCAGCTAAGTTCAGTCCTTTTGAAATTCTGTATGGGCGTAAATGTAACACTCCTATCTCCTGGAATAATCCAGTAGATAGATTAGTGTTGGGACCCGAATTATTAAAAGAAATGGAACAGATTGTAAAACAAGTGCAAGATAACTTGAAGGTTGCCCAAGATCGGCAAAAGAGCCAAGCAGATTTGAAAAGAACTCCTAAAGAGTTCCAGGTGGGTGAGCATGTGTTCATAAAGGTAAGACCAAAAAAGAGCTCCCTAATACTAGGGAGTTGTGCAAAATTAGCGCCATGTTACTGTGGTCCGTTTGAAATTTTATCTAGAGTTGGTCAAGTAGCATATCAGCTAGCGTTACCACCTAATTTAAAAGTACACAATGTTTTTCATATTTCTATTCTGAAAAAGTATGTTCATGATGCTACTCATGTGATTGATTGGAACGTTGTACAGGTAGAACCAGAAGGGGAAGTTCTGGTAGAACCGGATTGTATCCTCGGGAGGAGGGAAATTACTCTGCGAAACCGTACAATTGGACAGCTGAAGGTGCAATGGAAGCACCTTAGTCCTGAAGAAGCTACTTGGGAACTATAAAGTAAGATGCGGGAAGCATACCCGAATCTGTTCCAGGAGGTTCCTGAGGAAGAAGAATAAGTAACATCGATGATGATGTTACATTTTAAGGGGGTGTGTATGTCACATACCCCAATTTTGTAAAATTTGGTAATTTGTTTTATTATATTTCTGAGACATTATGTTAAATTTAATCCTAAGTAGGGATTGATGACTCAGCAGAGTCAACAGTAATGGAGTGTAATTAAGAATATTTTATTAATAATAAATAAATTATGGAGACAACAGCATGGGAGAGCTGTTAAAAGAGGTTACTGGTCAAACTGATGGATGGAACTAGGTGGAAAGGCAAAAGACAAGTGGCAGCATCCTCAAACACTTCCTAAGTTGCAGGTGGCAACTTCCCTATATTTGGGGTCATGATTCTCCAAGAAAGTGGAATCAGAGCAGGTGGCTCATTAAATGACAGTTAACCCAACAAAGACCTAGGCAATCTTTTAAAAGTACTCAATGAAGAGAGCTTAAGCTGCTCAGATTTTATTCCAGAGAGAATTCATTTAGGTGAATGTTATTCAGGAATTTCATAGAGGAAAGACGGAAAACAGTAAGGAAGTGTTCTGAGTGGATTGCTGCAGTAACTTGATTTTATTTACAGCTCTTAGCTGGGAGGACTTGCTGATAAGTTCTGTATTCATACTGAGTTTGAGGACTGGTATTTGACATTGCTGTACCTAATTCCAACCAGGGAGACCAGAGCAAGCTCGGGGGTCCTAAGAAGTCGTTGTCTGAGCGCTCTCCAGGAGTTCGTAGGGAGGAACGGCCTCCCATTGCTGTTGTTGTCCACAGCTTAAACAGGTTTTGTCATTCATTTCTTTATGTTTTCTGAGTATGAATGGATGTATGTTATGTTTATTTATATGTCTGAGCAGTTAGTTAGTTTCAGTAAAGTTAGTATCTCAGAATATCAGTAGTTAAACATGTTAGTATTTACTGTGTTTTTCCACATCTGGTATCACCAGACCGTACTCCAGCACAGTATCTCAGTGTTGAGAAGAAGTATTCTTTTGAATTGAGCTTCCTATTTTTACTACCAGTAGCTACTAATGTCTTACAAATGCACATGTTAATTTCTCACAGATTTAAAAACCAACTTTCTATTATTGTATTTCATTTGTTTCAGTAAATTCTATTGCAAAGGAAAGATAGAAGTTAGATTAAAATTTATACTATTACTATAAGTTTCCTTCTTGGTGTTCGGATTCTGTTACTTTAAAGGTTAACATAAAGTAAGAACAGGTTACAGAAATAATAGTCTTTATTCATACTTACAGCACATTTGTAAGTAAACATTTAACTAAAGGAATAAACTAAATACAACAGAAAGTAGGTAGTATAATAAACTACAGAAGGATAAAACTTAAATACTATCTTCAGATATTGTAAAATAAACTAAGGAATTAATATAAAAACAATAGAATCTTTAGAAAATAATATAAATACTACAGTAATAGCAAAGTACTCTTTACATCTTGCTATTCATATTAAAATAGAAATTTTATAACAATAATAATATTCTTCAGAATCAACTATTTCCGAACCGTAAGTAATTAATAGTTCCTAACCCTAATTCTTTTAAGATATAATTGTATAGTAGGAAATACTTGTCCTCATTTATAAGGAGGATTTAGTATAGAAATTAAAGGCAAGAATATTACTTTGATTTCAATAGGTATCATGTATTAATACAGACAGTTTATAGTAAAGTATTTGTGTTTTATAAGAACCTGTTATTATCAAACATAGAAAGTATTTTAATACTCTGTGAGTAAAACTTGAAATTACTTATATCTAAGTTATAAGTAAAACAGTATCAAGATAATTAAATAATAGAATATATAAACCCTATATTATTATCAAGGTTTAAACTTTATATCAGTTATAATTTCTTTATTAATAACAAACTGAATTATAAACTAACTTTAACACATAATTTTCCAATATATGATCAAAGGTATATCTGTACAAAAGAAAAGATATGAGTACAGGACGCTCGACAATCGAGCTTAAGTATTTAACCTCATCAGTAACCTAATGAGACAGATGTCTTCTCAACTTAAATTTTATTAATAGAAGCAAAACAATATTATTATCTTTCACCGCCAACTAGGGTTAAACCTAGTAGCACTTTAAATACACAAAAAAATTATTTAATAAAAAGAAGAACCAGTAATATTCTTCTTACGACTGGGTTATTAAATAAAACATAGTAAGCACTCTTTTATTTAAATCTTTCCAATACTGCATTAAGGAAAATGCAAGGAAGAGAAACAGTTTTCAAAATATCATAGAACTGAGGTTAAAAACCCTACCCTTTGAAAAATAATCATAAGAACAACTGAAACTCTGTTTCATTTAATAACCCATAGCAGTAACAAAAATATACATGAAGGCGTATAGCCTGTAAAAACTTTTGAATACAGTAACGTAAGGCTTACAGCCTGCAAAGCTTTTAAACACAGTAAACGCAAGGCTTACAGCCTGTTAAGTTTTTAAACAAAACATTAACTACAAACAGGGTCTTACACTCATGGCCGTAGCCAGAGAGCTCAGTTTAAGAGCTAGGGTTTTACCCACATTATTAAAACTTTAAAAACAAACAACCCAAAATCCATGGAGGTCAACCAGGGCTGCATCGACCAAACCAGTGCAAGGTTTCAGACAAAGATGATAAGCCATGGAAAGACCAAGGCTTACCGTGGTCATGGAGCCGTAACCCTTATTCCGGTGTAAGCAAAGAAACGTAGCAGGTTCACCTGCAAGAAGTTCATTTACACAGTGATTTTAGCGACGGTTTAATGTATAAAAGAATTATACTAACATATAAATTACTGTGCATTAAAAACAACAGAGTAGTGGTTACCTTTTTAGTTGGTAGCCCTCGCAGCAAAGTCGTGACCAGTTCCAGCAAGGAGATTGCCATTCGATGGCAAAAAGTTTGGTATTTCGTTCAACCTCTATAGCAAAAAGGAGAACCCAGTGACTCGATGGAGAGTATAAACCCTACAGTCGCAACACTCTTTTTATCATTTATCCCACGACCAGTTGATAGCACCGGCCACGCTATACTGAAAGGATAATCTCTCTCGTGGAACAGAGAAAGGTGGGACAGTCACCCAACCGAGACAAGTTAAACAACAACGGTTTATCAGAGGCAAGCAGTAAGTATGTACAGACTCCAATCACCCTCACCAGGCAGTAGCAGAGCTCACAAGGAGCCGAAGCAGCAGGAGGTTCAATGGCGGTCAATACCACAGTAGCATGGTCCAAAAGGGTTTGCAGAGCGGCCAAAGGCCCAAGAGCAAAGGGAGAATGACGTTTTAGGGTTAAGTCAACCAATTTATAGCGCCAATGCATGGCCACTACGCGGCCACGTAGTACTTTGATAATTTGCATGAATTGGTTAACGTTTCCAAAGTCCACGACACTCGATTGTTGTCACAACCCAATCATCGTTTGGAGGTTTTATACCTTAGTATTCCCTTCATTTTTATATTGTCAACCATGCAACGTTAGTCCATTATATTATAAACCTTGCTTGTTATATAACGGTTGCTATATAGTCTCGTTTGCATAAAAATAGAAATAGGTTTATGTTCAAAGGGATTATAAAATCATAGAATATGGTTATTGTATAGCATCGTGCACATAAGCATAAAGGTTTGTTTATGTGTTTAAGAGTTATAAAGTAATAGATTATGGTTATAGTTAGGTTGTTGTAACCACAACTACTATGCCCACTATCCGATAATCCAAAGGAAGGTAAGAAATATAACTACTCATTAAGAAGTATATAATTAATGATATTTAATTATGGTGTTCATAAAATTAATCTAGCATGCTCTAGTTCATCATTCAAGTACCTATGATTAGAGTGGTAACTATTCCTAGTCATAGTTCTAACATCCTTTTGGTGACAATTTGATTTTGTCACTATCCCAACTCAAGATTTTATAAAAGGCATTATAAGTAAAGTATGATAGGTAACTTGGATACTCTTTTTACCTACTTAATTGTTAATTAGTCTTGGGACTTTATAAAGTGATCAAATGAGATGAGTCTAGGACTGATGCTAATAGCATTTGGTTTTCGACCAAATGATACTCTTGGAATGAGTTTAGCATTCTAAAAGGAGGTAGACTTTTAAACTATAAAAGGAATACTTGTTTCGAATCATAGATCTTAAATGCTTCGGTAAGGAAAATTATGGATCGATTTTAATAATATTCCTCATTAGTTGAAAAACTGAATAGGATGCAATCTAAGCATGGAATATTATTATTATAACTTTAACTAAAAGAAGTAAACCTGGGATGCTGTGATATTTCTATCATGCTAAGTTGTTAAGTAAAGGAATAATAAATACGTTCTTATACTTATCTTCAGAAGGGACATTTAAGGTTTTCATACTTGTAGATTTACTAAACTTTATGTTATTGTAGGGAATAGTCCTCTACTATTTTTTTTATGCGCAGAATACAATTCCTTTTAGTATTAAGTCTCAAAGGAAAATTTAGCAGTAATAAAAATAATACCTTGAGAAGCATGGTATTTTTGTCTAGCATGTATAAACTTTTACTAATCAAATTGTATGCATAAATCTGTACTGTAAACTTCTGAGACTTGTTTGCATCGAACCATACTTCTTACCTGTATACCTGTAATAGAAGGAAACTGCTGCATTAGCTCGAAAGCTAAGTAAGCCCAGCCCTTCACGACAAACCACCTTGTGTCGAAATCAGAAAAATAATCAGTAACTGAAAAAGAAACTGATCCTTGAAGTACAGAGTAAATAAATAATCATTCAGTTACAATTCTAGTAGCATAAACTAATCAAACAGTTAATGACTGCATTTAATGTAATTATATGTTATTTTAAAGTTTTAAATTTTTCGAAATTTTTGGGGTTTTGACAAGGTCATACCCCATAGCTGCAGAAATATCACCAGCATACCTATTATAAGTCCAGATTAGAGAGTCTTTCTGATGATTCAGTCTGATTCTACCATATTCAAGTCCTGTGATAAATTTGTTCCATAGGAGCTCCCATTCTCCTCCCAATTCCAGATCTTCAACTGTAAACTAGTAACTCTTTACTCCAAGAGTGAAATTGCGAGCCTGTGCCAGAGTGACAATGCCATAATCGTCCAAATAGTCACGAAGATCCTGAGGAAGGACCAAAAGTTCTTCTGTGCCCATAATCAGATCAATACCAACACGAATATCTTCTCCATTCCCAACTTGCCAGGTAAGTCCACATCCAACCCAGGACAAAGTATGCAGAAAACCTTTCCAGATAACGGAGACGCTGTTTGCAGCAAAGGATTTTCGACGAATCTAGGATACCACCGAGATTTTTTTGAGGTATTTCACATACAGTAGCTTGTGCCAGATCCCATTCCCGTTAAGTGCCAACCAAAAACTCTTCAAACGTAAAGAGAGGCTGAACCAGCCTAGATGTTTGATGCCCCAGCCACCCAAAGAGGTCGGTTTTGAAAGGGACTGCCAATCTACTAAGTGATATTTTTTCTTAAATGTTGAATATCCCCATAAAAAAGAAAATATCAGAGACCTGAGCTTGTCCAAGATTGAAATGGGGATAGGGATGAGATCCATCCAATACACCGGTAAACTTGAGAGAACAGCTTTAATTAAGACGAGTCTGCCCCCAAGGGATAGAAGACAGAGGGTCCAGTGTTGGATTCTTCTTTCAAATTTTTTTATAAGCCAGTGCCAATATTTCACCCTATATCCAAGGGGCTTGATGAAAAAGCCTAGGTATTTAAAACCCAGGGAGATGTGATCAAATTTAAAAGATAGAGAGCTAGAGATTCTGCTCAATAACCCCTCATCCACATTGTTGAACAAAAAACAAGATTTGTCCATATTTATACTCATACTTGAAGCAGCACAGAATGTATCCAAGATAACTTTGAAGGCAACCCACTCCTCGAAAGTGCCAGTACCAAAAAGAATTACATCATCAACAAACAGCAAGTGGGTAAGAGAGAGTTGGGAAGAAATTTTTATGCCCCTTATCTTCCCATTGTTCCGAGCATCCTTTATTAAGAGACTTAGCCCCTCTATGACAAGAATAAACAAAAGGGGAGACAACGGGCAACCCTGTCTAATACCCCTAGAGGCCGTGAAGAGAAAGCAACCAGAAACAAAATCCAAACTTTATCCTCATGTGACAAACTATGTCGACTTTTTAATGCATTTTAGTTGATAAAGAGAAAGCAACCATAAACAAAATCCAAACTTTAAGAACGGAAAAAGTCTACTGAAATTTCCTTCAAACTTGGACCCAAGGAAAGGAAAGGAGTAAGAGTTGTTTAACCAAGAGCAACATTAAAACCCTACATACTTAAACATATTGATAGTGAGTATTGTTCATCTCACATAAACAAGTTTCTAGGAGTATCGTGACTACCATTTGTCCCACATAAAGGAGTTTCCAAGCCATTGGATAAAACAAGGCACCAAGACAAAAGGGCACGTAGGGAGCAGCTGCATGCCGAGCTCACAAACCAAGCTTTTAGCTGACCAAGTCCTTTCTTCTTCCCTCCACTGTTAGCACTACGTTGATGAAAAGACCGCTCAACAATTCATCCATGCTAAACCATAATATTATTATTTGTAATTGTGTTGAGAGGCGCTCTACAGCCTAGTATGGGGGAGATCTTGCAACGTTATGTAACATTCCTCATGTAAAGTTCCTCTTGTAAATGTCGGCCATAAAAAATAATTTTTTTTAATTATCCTCCAAAATAAATGTCGGCCATAAAAACAACCTAATATGGAGGGAGATGTTGTAATGTTCCTACCTAACAAAACAATAAAAAATAATTATCGGCCAAAAAAAATGGCGGTCACAAAAACGACACAATATGGGGTAGATGTTGTAATGTTCCTACTTAATAAAATAATAAAAAATAAAAAATTGAATTATCCGCAAAAAAAATGTTGGTTGTGCACATGGTTTTAAAACCATGTGTAGGGCCTCCTAAACAACCCATGGTTTTATTGTACATGGTTTATGAGATCCTTGCAAATGGTTTTAAAACCATGTGCAAGGCCTCTTAAACAACCCAAGGTTTTATTGTACATGGTTTAGGAGGTCGTTGCAAATGGTTTTAACACCATGTGCAAGGCCTCCTAAACAACCCATGGTTTTAGGAGGGCCTTGCACATGGATTTAAAACCATGTATGGGGGAGATGTTGTAATGTTCTTTCCTAACAAACTAAAAAATAATATAAAATATTATATGTCGGCCATAAATAGTATTAAATATTAATAATTAAAATATTATATATCTAACTTAAATAAAAAGATGTGTTTTTTTGTCTGAATCACACCAAAGCTGATAGTTGAGTGCAATACTTAAGAAGAGGTTTGCACCTCCAAAGATTTGATCTCTCTCGGGGCTTGATAGAGCCTAGGATTTGGATCTATGCTGGTTTTTAAATTCAAATGTTTAATATTTATTTCAAAATTTAATCATAAAACTCGCCACATCAATTTAATCTAACCATCCAAATTATTATTTTATTAAAAATAAAATTAATATTATTAAAAGATAATATAAATAACTAACAAACTTTATAAAAAAACAAAAAATTAAATTTAATGTACGGATCACTAATGATACAAAAGAATGGAAGGGACTAAAAATAGCAAGAACAATGAACATTTGTAAGCAAATAAAAGTTATCTATAATATCCCAAGAGATTCAAGCTGATATCTAAGAGATTCAAACTATTTAATCGATTTTATAACTCTTATACAAATATTTCGATTTTTCTATAATTTTAGTTCAGTAAAGAGTATATATATCTTTTTAAAACCGACATGTGCCAGGTGTCAACGCCATGAAGTTACACTTCTCTCTCATATTGGAGTATAAAAAATGCCTCTTGATGTAATGAGCCATCATTATTCTTTCTTTAGATGTTGTTTTTTGGTATAAATAAAAATACATTTCCAAGTAAAATGAAACCAAATGACAACACATTAATGTACCATTAATATATTTTCTTCACAACTTAAAAAGCTATACTTTATATTAATAAAAGTATAGGTCTATCTGGTCAAAATTACAAATAGCATCAAATAGTTTAATAGGATCCTTCATACAGTCTGAGAGTAGATCCATCATAGAAAAATATAGTCCAATGTAGTCCAGAAATATAAGAATAGAAAACATCATATAGACCAAAAGTATAATATTGCACCATATAGACTGATATCTACTACAAAGTTCTATAAAATTAAAATGACAACCCTATTAATTATCCATGTAAATTCTTGTCATTTTTGTCATCATCAGATTCATAAGTTATTGAAAATCTAGATGTGTCTTCAAGGGTAATCTATGAGACAAGTTATCCACACACACATATATAGTCCATTCAATATCTTTGCTTCCAGTTAAACCAATATGTTGTGATTCCAACCAAGCTATACCTATATATCCATGATCCCTCTCCCTGGTGAAATGAGTCGGCATATTTCTCCATTGTGATTGCAAACTATGGAGAATATCTAAAGACAATCTAAAATTTTTTGCCCCCCAATAACTGGATCCAACTCCACATGAATGGACATTTCATTTCTTAGGATTCATGCCAGTCAATTACCCATAATGTTGAAATTTACAGTAAATCCATTCTATATATTAAAAACACTTTTGATAGACTTTAAAGGCATTCTAATTCACTATTCTTTTTTTTAAAATACTTAGCCATTTTAACTCTATGCCATAGGCTATCCACAAATAATACACACCATAAGCTCTTGATAAGAGTTCTCTTGCAAATTTGAAAATTTATGTGATACCCAACCACCAACCACCTACCACCATAAATTTTAGCCTAGCAATACAGTCTCATTTGGCTGAACGATATTTTGATTTCTCCATGGATACAGACCATAAAAAAAAGTTTTTGTTTGATAGTATATAAAATGGATCCAACTACCTTGGATAGTGATATCCTGTAAACAAAGATGTTTGCCATCATTGTATTTATCAATATTAATCTACCGCCGATTGATATATACCTTCAGAACCAATGATTGATGTGCACTTCAATCTTTTGTGCCAGCTAGAACCAATCATTAATATTAGTATTAAAAACCTAAGACCCTTCCACGCTAAATAAGTTTTTCAATACCAAATGAGAACCTTTAGTATTAAATATTTTTTCCAATCCCTAGAAAGCCACATAACCTTTAGTATTAAATATTGTTTTCAATCCCAAGAAGGTTGCGGCCATTGATAGAACAAGACTTCAAAACGATGGGAAAATTAATATATTAATTAATATTGAGAACCTTTAGTATCAAATAATTTTTTCAATCACTATCACCAACACTAAAATAAGATTTCAATTCTAATTTTTTTAACAGGAATAGATAATTTATATTAAAGTAAAAAAGAGGTTGAGTTCATACTCAACTCTATAAAAAAAATAATGCAACTATAAGTCTCCGACCTATTATAAAATGACGGGTTAAGCAGTTTCAAGTTCTCCTTCAAGAGAGAAAATATTGTCTAAAGTTCAAAAGATTGACCTATTTGCTCGACCATTTGCACCAATCGGATGACTGACAACGTCGAATGTGACCACTCACGCGAGCCAGGTCATCCGATCGGTGCAAATGGTCGGCTAAGTAGTTTACTCCAAGTTCAAATGATCAGTGAACTGGTACTAAGTTCTTCTTAAAGAGAGAAAATAATGTCTAAATTTCATTAATAACTTCACTATAGAAACTTGTAGTGTTGAGATATGATTACAAATTTAAAATACTATTAGAAAAAAAAAATTAAACTAGTCCTCGTTGTTCCAACTTTGAGTTATGCTTTGTTTTATTTGAGAATACCAAACCATCAATGGCTCTAGTTTGCAGTCCTATTTTACACGCTATCAATAATTTCTTTGATTTTTTTTTTCTCCACAGAAAAAAAATCGTGACTTTATTAAAAAGTTACATTCATCAGATAGACCACTATCTTTATGAGATCAGTGTCCATTTCCTCAAAATGTACAGCACAAAAAATGCTTGTTACAATAGGTAATATTTGATTTGAAAATCAAATTATATCGCCCCACATATTCAATAGATAGTTACACTACCTTCAAAAAGAAAGTAGTATAAACCTATTCATTACAACCAATTGGCATGCATCAAAAACTATGATAGATTTGTATATCATCTAATTCAGTTTTTATATAAAAAACATTCAAAAAACTATCAACAAAAACTTTATGACTATCATATAAACTGTCATATAACTGTAACCATAAATAGAAACCATCAATATGAACTTGTCCAGAAAATCTATATGAAACTATCACTGTCCACACTGTTCAGTAAAAACATATGTGTCCCAAAATTATTGTCCAAATACTAGCATCAATAAACGGACTCAAAACATAGTAAAAAAAAACATCATTAACTGTCAAGAAAAACAGATGGATCTATGAAGTGCACTGATATTCCATAGTCTTGTGAAAACCCCTCCTCCAGACAGAGAAAAAAAAACTAAAAAATCTGAAAAGTTTCATAAGTATCAGCTCCTCTATATTCCAGGATTTTCCAGTGGCCTTCAATCATGTTAGCACCTGCATTAGCTAATGCATCAGCTTTAGTACTCCGTTCCCAGTAAATATGCTTGTAATCAACTTTGACAAGAAAATTAGATATTCTAATCACCTCCTGAAGGACTTGAGTAAGAACAATATTATTGATCCTAAACTTACCAGTTACCCAATTGATCACCAACTGAGAATCCCCAAAAATCTGCAAAGATTGAACACCCTGCTTTAAAGCCAAAATGATGATCAATTTTAAAGCTAAATGTTTGGCATAATTATTGGTTCCCAGCCCCAAACTAGCAAAGAAAGCAAAATAGTGCTCATCAGATATATACAGAATGCCTCCTGCCCCACAAATCTAAGGGATTCCAGTTGTCGAACCATCAAAGAACCCCCAAGGAGTTGATTTGTCAATTTGTTCCATAACAACCATCCTTAAATTCACAACTCTGTTATCCAAGGGATATGCATTAAGTAAACCCAAACATAAAGACATGACCAAATAAGACTTATGCTGAATATCTTCAAAACAACATTGATTCCGAGCCTTTCATATAAACCAAAAAACAATAACAGGTAAGGATTTATACCTAGCCTCAGCATGCAAAACCCAGTTCTGAACACAATCCAGTATAATTATTCCATTCCACACATTGTTATATCTTAACTTAACCTCAATTTCAGACCAAATCCTTTTAGTGAAAGAGCACTCGAAACCAATATGAGCATTAGTTTCAGAATCCATATTGCAAAGATAACACCTGCCAGGACCTTCTCTGCCTTTACGACATAAATTGTCCCAAGTTAATGCTTTCCCAGTTTTAGACAGGCTCCAAATCAGTTGATCTTCCTCAGTTGAAATACGAACATGGCTGGTTGTCAACAGTGCAACATAAGAATTCCAGATAATTATTTCCTGCTCATCAAAACCAAGGAGATTAGCATTCAGCCAACCCTGCTCCTATAGTAAAGCTGTCCCAATACAAGCAATATCTTTTAAGACAAAATAACCTTCATTATGAAGTTTAACAATCATGGACACTGGTAAATTATGTCTCCATTTGCATCCATGCCATGGGTCAATACCAATACGTACCTCAGTACCAGTCCCTATTCTGACTGTCCAATGAGATCAAAAGACCAAAGTACTGCTTTCCAACAAATGGAAATGCCTTTTTTTTTCTTTACATCGCTCCTTATCCAGTCAAGTAAAGATAAGGGTGAAATGTACTTCTAGATAGCAATCTGCACCCAAAATCCTGTGCCATTAATCAAATTCCACACATTCTTAGCAGCAAGAGATTTTGCAAAAAAGGCAGGTATTTTCAGACCCCAGCCTCCCAAAGACTTGGGATTGGCTAGATCCTTCCATGAAGACCATGGTAGTTCAGAAGCCTCTCCACTATGAGACCATAAGAATTTGAAACATAACTTTCTGATTCTTTCAAGAATTCCCACAGGTATCCAAAAATGTATCCAGTAAACTGGAATGGCCTCAAGAACAACCTTAACCAAAATAAGTTTTCCGCCCTTGGATAACCATCTAAAACTCCAGTTCCTAATTCTCTTTTCCACTTTGGTAATAAGCCAATCCCAATCTTTCAACAGATATCTGCAGGGTTTTAAATAAAAACCAAGATATTTCATACCCATCTCAATTTTTTCAACATTAAAAGAGAAAATATTCTGAATAGAAATCAACTCGAATTCTTGCAACCCAGAAAAATAAAAAGAAGATTTATCCTCGTTTATAATCATTCCAGAGGCTACACAAAATACCATCAAAACCTCATATAAAGTTGATAAAGATTGTTCAGAACCATCTGCGACCAATATAATATCATCCACAAATAATATATGGGACAGAGTAATATTGTTGCCAAAAGAGATACCCTATAGGGCCCCACTAAAATGTACTTTATGAATGTACCTGCTCAATCCTTCTACCACAATCAGAAAGAGTAAAGGAGCCAAAGGGCATCCTTGTCTGAGCCCCCATCCAGATCTAAAAAAAGTAGATGCCACCCCATTTATAAGAACAAAAAAAGAAACAGAAGTAATACTGCTCATCACCCATGTAATAAAAGGTACAGAAAATCCCATTTTAGCCATGATTACCCGTAAATATGTCCAATTTACCCGATCATATGCCTTTGATAAATCAATTTTAAGTACAATAGATTTCAAGCCCTTACAATGGATTGAATGTAATCCTTCTAGAATAATTCCAACTACTTCATGAATCTGTCTACCAGGCAAAAAACCAAACTGTTCCTTGGATATAACTCTTCCCAAAATATTTTTAATTCGAGTAGAAATGATTTTGCCAATAATCTTATATATAAAATTACATAAAGATATTGGTCTAAAGTCATCAAATGACTTAGGACAACCAGTCTTGGGAATCAAAGCAATAAAGGTGGTATTAAATACAGCAGGGATCTTCCCACTGATTCTGGAAACTTCAACAACTCTTAACAGATCCCTTCCCAATACCTCAAAAAGAGCCCTATACACTTCCACAGGGATCCCATCAGGACCAGGACTCTTATCATTTTTACTGATAGACAAAATAGAATGAATTTCCTCAATAGTAACAGGAATCATAAGATCTAGATTTTCACTATCAGTAATATCAGAAGGAAAATTATCAGCAATATCCAGAATTTCATGTAGATGTAGATTTGACTCTTCTTTAAACAAAGTTTCAAAGTGATGTACACCCACCCCAGCAATAGACTCAAAACCCTCAACAATATTGCCTTGAGCATCTGCAATCTTTGAACCTATGCGGTCTGTGAGGACTAATATTCTTATTCCCCCAATTCTTGATGGTGATTTATCTGTCAGGTTTTTTTTATAGGGCCTCCAAGAATGGTCTTTGTGGGCCTCCAAGAATGGTCTTTGTGGGGTCGAGATGATATTGTATATAAAGAAGGACCACAAAATTTGTCTACATTTGGAAATGGGAGTGGGTACAAATTTGAGGGAAGAATATTGTTAAATGACAACTAAACTAATGTGTTTATGGGAGGTTTCTCATTACGGATGTTTACGGGAAGCTTCTCATAACAGGCATAGTCGTTAATGGTTTACTCATGTAACTAATTTCATGAAGTATATATTGCATGGTTGGGATACGCAATGGAAAGAGTTGTTTGTGAGGTTGAGACCGTCTTGTAATCTCTCCTTCTTCGTTAATGAGCTTCAATACTTTGTCAGTGGATGTTTCTCCTTTTGGGGTTTTACCACATGAAATATTAATGTTATGAATGATATTATTCATTGTGTGATTAATTTAATGTGTCTCTAAAATTTAACAAGTGGTATCAGAGACTAGCGTGTGGTATCAGAGACTAGCATGTGAGAGACATCAAATTTGAGAATAAGACCACCGGAATAATCCCACCATTGCAAAGCCATCCCGAACCCGATCGTTGAGTGTGGAGGTGACAACATAGAGAAGTGTGAAGCTGACCCGCATGTTTGAAAAATGCGTGGAAGAGAAAGTTGGCATACGTGGAGGAGTGCGAGGAGAAAGCTGGCATACATGGAGGAGTGCGAGCAACCTGCATGTTGTTGACTTCTGAGCATGGAGACGATCTGACGAGTTCAACGGAGCTTGCATGTCCTGAGAGTTGTTGGTTGTTGTGTTTGGGAAGAAGAGAAGTGAGGCCCATGTTGATTCCTATGCTGCTGAAGAAACCAGTGTGACCGTGTTATGCTGCTGAAGAAACCAGCATGGAGATGAGCTGGCTACACGCGGACTGCTTGTTGCTGCTGGGGTGCTTGACCGTATCATGAGTCTGCTTGTTGGCTTCATATCGTAAGTTTGCTCTTTGTGGAAACCGTATTGATTTGTGCTCTTTCTGCACAAGGAAGAAATCCCATGAAGGATCCAAAGGGAGCCATTTCCTATGAAGGAGCCACTCACTGTCGATTGCTGCTAGGAAAGAGCAGTTATTTATTTTTAATTAAAAAAAACTGTGCTAATTTTGGGAAGTTTAATGGAAGTTTGGAATAAAAAATAAGACCGTGAAGTTTATTGGAAGTTTTGAATAAAAAAGAGGTGAAGTTTATTGGAATTTTTTTGAATAAATAAAAAAATAGTGAAGTTTATTGGAAGTTTGGAATAAAGAAAAGGTGCTAATTTTTATTATTATTATTGGAAGTTTGGAATAAGCCCTTTAAGCTTTACAGAATTTACGGTTGTTTTTTGTTTGGGAATATTTTTTGTTTGAGAAAATATATATATTTTTTCAAAAGTGTCTAGCACAAAGTTTGAGATTGAAAAATTTAATGGTAAAAACAATTTTGAACTATGGAAGTTAAAGATGCGGGATTTATTAGTTCACCAGGGGTTACAAAAAGCTTTAGAGGGGAAAAGAAAAAAACCTGTCACAATGACAGATGATGAATGGGAGGATCTAGATGTCAAAGCACTAGGACCAATTTGTTTATGTCTTGCAGATGATGTGTTGTTTAACATTATTGGAGAAACATCAGCAGCAAGCTTGTGGAACAAATTAGAAAGTCTGTATATGACCAAATTAGTGACAAACATAATTTACTTGAAGCGACAGTTGTACGGTATGAGAATGAAAGAAGGTACGAAGATTGCAGATCATTTAAATGTTTTTAACACTCTTATTTGCCATTTGAGTAGTATGGATGTTAAAATTGATGATGAAGATAAATCAGTGAATCTTTTATGTACTTTACCTGAGTCTTGGGGTCAAGTAGTTTCTTCCATTAGCCTCAGGACAATTGATACTTTAGAATTTGACAATGTGGTCGGAGCATTGTTGTCTGAGAAATTAAGGAAGAAAACCAGTCTTGAAACCTCTTCGCCAGAAACTTTGGTTGTTAGAGGTTGATCCAAGGACAAAGGAGAAAAGTCAAGAGGTACTTCTAGGTCTAAGTTGAAGGGAAGAAAGAGTGAATTAAAATGTTGGTACTATAACAAAACTGGTCATCTCAAAAAGGACTATTGGAAGAGACAAGAATCCAAGAAGGATGACTCCAAGTCAGAGGCAAACTCAGTTAAGTCTTCTAATTCAGGTATGATTGATGAGGTCTTGTCTGTTTGTAATATTTCTGAATGTAATGAGGAATGGCTATTAGATTTTGGTGCTTCACACCATATATGTCCTCATAAAGATTGGTTTGCTTCCTATCAAATAGTTAATGATGAAATAGTTCTTTTAGGAGACAATCATTCATGTAAAACTGTTGGGGCTGGAAGTGTTAAAATTAAGATGTTTGATGGAGTAATAAGAACACTTACATATGTTAGACATGTACCTGAGTTAAAGAAAAAAAAATTCTTTGGGAGTATTGGATTCTTGTGGTCATAAATTTACAGGTTTTGATGGAACTCTAAAAATTTCCAAGGGGGCTTTAGTGGTCATGAAGGAACATAGGACAGGAAACCTTTTCAAACTGGTTGGAAGGACGCAAGTTAATGGTACCGCATTAGTATATGAAGAAGAGTCAGGACCCACTCAGCTATGGCATCAACGTCTTGGTCATATGAGTGAAAAAGGGCTTCAGGTATTAATGAATTGTAAATTGTTTCCAAACTTGAAAACTACGAATTTTATGTTTTGTAAACATTGTATATATGGAAAGCAGTGTAGACAAAAGTTTAAAGCAGGTAGTCATGTAAGTAAAGGTGTACTTGACTATGTTCATTATGATTTATGGGGTCCGTCTCCTACCATTTCCTATGGGGGAGAAAAATATTATGTATTGTTTGTAGATGAATTTTCTAGAAAGGTTCGGGTCTATGTCCTAAAAAGGAAAGCTGATGTGTTTAATACATTTAAACAATTTAGAGTTATGGTTGAAAAAAGAACTGGTCGAACAATCAAGTGTTTACGGATGGATAATGGAGGTGAATTTACTTCTTTGGAGTTTGAAAAATATTGCAAAGATGAAGGGATCGTCAGACACAAGACAAATGTATACACTCCTCGGCAAAATGGTGTTGTAGAATGCATGAACATGACTCTTCTAGAAAGAGCAAGGAGCATGATCAGTAATGCTGATTTGGGGTAGTAGAAGCAGTTTCTACTGCTTGTTGTCTAATAAATCGGTCACCTTCATTGGCAATAGATTGTAAAATTCTAGAAGAGGTATGGACCGGTTTCTCCTGTGATTATTCGAATTTGAGAATCTTGGTTGTGAAGCTTATGCACTTACTCCTAAAAATCAGCGTTCTAAGTTAGACCCTAGATCAAAGAAGTGCATCTTTGTTGGTTATGATGATGTAATGAAAGGATATAGATTGTGGGATCCTACTGCCCACAAAATTGTCATTAGCCGAGATGTAATTTTTAATGAATCTTCTCTGATTAAATCTGAAAGTGTAAGAGTTGATGTGGAATAGGAACATGTAATATCAAAACAACTAATTCAGTTGGAGAACCAATCTTCTAATGACTCAAAGAAACAAGAAGAAGCTTCTAGTGAGAGAGAAGTCATAGAAGATGAAGAAATTCAAGAAATTGTGGAAACCCCACAACCTACACCGAGAAGATCATTAAGGGAGAGAAATCCTCCTAAGAGGTATACTAATTTTGTTTCATCTATTTTATTTACCGATGATGGATAACCTTCTTGTTTTCAGGAAGCCATTGATTGTATTGACAATGCTAAGCAGAAGGTGGCAATGAAAGAAGAAATGGATTCTCTAGTGAAAAACAAGACATGGGAATTGGTTAAACTCCCCAAAGATAGAAAAACGGTTGGATGTAAATGGGTCTTCAAATTGAAGAAAGGAGTTGATGGTAAGGTTGAAAGATACAAAGCGAGATTGGTCACAAAAGGGTACTCTCAAATGGAAGGTATATACTATCATGATATTTTTTCACCAATTGTTAAGCTTGTATCTATTCGTACTGTTTTAGCATTAGTTGCATTGCTTAATTTGGAGTTAGAGCAACTAGATGTTAAAACAACTTTCTTACATGGAGATTTAGATGAGGAGATTTATATGGAACAATTAGAAGGTTTTGTACAACATCAAAAAGGTAGATTACTTTGCAAGCTCAAGAAATCATTGTATGGCCCGAAACAATCACCCAAGAAATGGTACAAGAAGTTTGATTCTTTCATGGTGAGCTAATGTTATACTAGAAGTGAGTACGATCATCGTTTATACTTCAAAAAGTTGAATGATATATTCATTATCTTAGTATTGTATGTTGATGATATGCTTATTGTGAGAAAAAGCATGGAAGAGATTAACAAGTTGAAGGGCCTATGAATGTTCCTTTGGCTTTCCATTTTAAACTTTCTTCAAGTTTATGTCCTTGTAGTGTTGAAGAAAAGGATTACATGTTTCGTGTACCATATGACAATTTAGTAGGATGTTTGATGTATGCAATGGTGTGTACTAGACCTGATATTTCACATGCAGTAGGTGTTGTTAGTAAGTACATGGAAAATCTAGGAAAAGAACATTGGAATGCAGTGAAATGGGTGCTTCGGTACTTAAGAGGCACATCTGACTATTGTATCACCTTTAATAGTAACAATAGTTCTGTGTGCAGTTTTGTTGATTCATATTTTGTAGGTGATTTGGAAAAGAGAAGGTCTACTTCAGGTTATGTCTTTACTCTTGCAAGTGGAGCTATAAGTTGGATGTCAAAGCTTCAAGACACAGTTGTTTTATCCACTATAGAGGTTGAATACATTGCTGCCTCACATGCTTGCAAAGAGGAAATTTGGTTGAGAGGTCTACTTAGAGAAATTGGAAGGTTGTAGAACAGTGTGCATGTCTTCTGTGGCAGTCAAAGTGCTATTCATTTGACTACAAATCATGTTTATCATAGTAAGACTAAACATATTGATGTAAAATATCATTTTGTAAGACAAGCCATTAGTGAAGGTGGAGTAGATCTGAAAAAGGTCCATACTAAAGAAAACTGTGCAGATATGTTCACAAAAACAAGTATTGTTAGAGAAGTTACATTGGTGTGTAGCTTCTCTTGGTTTGAAGAAAAGGTGATGAATAGTCTTGGGAAAAGTATTTGTAAATTTTGTTGTCAAGGTGGAGATTGTTAAATGACAACTAAAATAATGTATTTATGGGAGGTTTCTCATTATGGATGTTTACGGAGGGTTTCTCATTATGGATGTTTACGGAGGGTTTCTCATAACGGGCATAACCGACAACGGTTTACTCATGTAACTAATTTCATGAAGTATATAGTGCATAGTTGGGATACACAATGGAGAGAGTTGTCTATGAGGTTGAGATCGTCTTGTAATCTCTCCTTCTTCGTTAATGAGCTTCAATACTTTTCCCATGGATGTTTCCCCTTTTTGGGTTTTACCACATGAAACGTTGGTGTTATGAATGTTGTTATTCATTGTGTGATTAATTTAATGTGTCTCTGAAATTTAACAAATATTTGGCACTATGGGGACTCCTTTGGTTTTCTAGGAGAAGAGGTTTGTTGAGAGCCATAATTTTTGGAGACTCTAAGCTTGTTATTGATTAAGGTAAAGACAGGGTGGAGATGCATTGTACTCATATGAACCAATGTCTTGTCAAGATACAATCCTTGATTGAGGAGTTTGTGGAGATTTCTTTTACACTCATCTTTAGGGAGCTGAATATACATGTTGACTTACTCTCCAAGGAAGCTATTGCACAAATGGATGGGAGGCTGTTTTTTTAGGAATATATCTCTACCCAGCTAGTGGACTTGGGTTGTGTTTTGGTTTTTAGTTTTTCAGTTCCTATCTTTTTGTTTGCAATCATGGTGGAATGATTTTGTGTATTAATGGATGTACCTATTGACGTCTTTGTCATTGGAACAAGTTTCCCTCACAACCTGTCTGGTTTTTGTTGTATGACAGTCTGATTGTATGTATGGACTTGTATATGGATGTCTTTTGTCTTATTGCTATGTTTGACTGATATTATGTAACTTTGATTTCTTAAAGAAATAATAAGCAATTATTTTTTCTCCTTAAAAAAATTGGGTGAAATTATATAAAAAGGAAATAATTTTTAATTTAATAGTTTTTTTTTTACATTTTTGTGTTTTTTTGCTAAGTTTCACTATGAATATTATTATGAATCTTAATTTTAATAATAACCATTTTTATTTTATTGACTAAACTTTACTATAAAGATGATGAATCTTAATATTAAGAATATTTATTTTGTTTTTAAAACTTATATATATTGTAAAATTGGCTTTGATTAAGCACATTAGAGTATATAAAGTGTTCCTACCATTGATGATCTAATGTTGCTTGAACTAACTCCCTCACTATTAATCGATGGTCCTTGCATCACAATGTCCGATATACCTAAGCACCTTTTTAGAGTGTGATTGATACAGAGTACTAATTAGATTATTTTTACTTGGTAGTTACAATGGTTGGTTCCTCATGCACTTTAATGAGATCGATCAACATCGATAGGGCATTCATTTTGTGTTAGATTTTCACAATTATATATGAGTATCTAAGTGTTGGGACTCATTTTAAAGCATCAATATATTTCGTGGGGATGGTGCACTCGATTCTTATTATATTAGGCATTTTAAATTTGTACTTTGAAGTTTTTGTGTGGATCTTTGATGAGTTTATCAACTTTAGGTTAATTTAAGACTATTTTTAGAGTTGCAGTGATACATCATTTTTTGACGTTTTAATGTTTGTAGACTTCACTGTTCTTGTCATAGTTGATGGTGGTTGCTTTCGTTTCAAGCCTTGTTCTAGTTTGAAAGTAGAGCGTCTATTTTTATGGAATATTCATGTGGTAGTTGTCAATGTTTGTCATTCTTGTACCTATACAATAATTCTTCTTATGCTTAAGAATTCAAATTTTTTTTGGGGTTTCTTGGCCCTCCTCTTCAGAGATTTGGTCATACTTCTTGATTGGAGCTTTCAGTCTTTGCATGCCTCATTCTCTCAGTAATAAATGCGTCTTTATGAGATCTTCTTTAGATTTAGCTCCAATTCCCTTTTAACATTGGTGATTGACTCTCTTTTGAGGAGGGGTTTTTCCTATTGTTTTTTCTCCTTTCCTTTGTTTATGAGAGTTTTTTGTTTGGGTACCTAAGCAAGCCTCATTGTTGAGACACAATTTTTCTTATGTTTACTCCCTTTGTTTCTCTTAAGGGAGGGTGTTAGTGCATGCACAATTGGTTAATCTTACTAAGGCTAACGTTTACACTAGGTTACTATGTGTATCTACTAGTTGGGTAAACCTTATTTCTTGGTTGGCGTACCATCAAATTTTGTGGTAAAACTTGTGAGTTTTTTTGTAAATAAGGTTGGATTTTTGTTGTAATAAACACAACAAAGCGATATACAATTTTGTTTTGTTTTCAAGGCTTATCTTTGATCCTAGGTAAACTCAAACTTCTACTAGCTCGAGCTCTTCTAATTTTGTAGCACCTACTTCTCATTGGCTAAAAGCAATGACATGGATCCTTGTTGAAGCCCCAACTGAGTATGTGGATGATAAGGGTGTTTAAGGCTTACAACACATGGAGAAAACCGAGCCAAAGGCTTCAAACAATCCCACACATGTATTGTTCTATCCTCAAGCTGTTTGTTATGGTAATCCCCCACGGATACTTTTGTATCCTCCGCTGGCTTATGGATGGATTTGATCCACAATGGGATCTGTTTTGCAGAATGGAAAACAAAGAGTTAAGAAAATAAAAGGAAAACTAAAACCTAACTAGGAAGAAGTACCTAATCTAAATCTAAACTTCTTTGAAGAGGTGTTGAATGTATGACAGGTTGTCTTGAGCCATGTGAAGAACAAGCAATTCATCATATTGACAAAAATGTAAATAAGATGAAGCTATACTTACTGAGATTACAATTGTTTAATAAAAATTAAATAACAGTAAATCAAAATTAAACCATTCAAGATAACCTGCAGGTCCTCAAGTTAGTTGAAAAACCAACTTATAAGCTATAAAATTTTTACTATTGAATCATTTGTAGAAAGAGATAAAGATAGTTCATAAAAGAAATTTCATGTAGCTTTATCAATGCATTAATAAATAACAGAGATAAATCAAAGTAAAATAAACACATTAATCAATTACAAATGAATCACAGTACTATCTGATCATTTGGAACAAGAAAACTAAAACCTGACAAAGAAATTTGATAGATCAAGTACAAGAGATAAGAATTACAACACTGTATTTATTCAGAATTCTCTATAACAAATTACACAAAAACATTGGCAAAAACTGAAGTGTTGTTCGATCCCTTGTATTAATATCCCTACTTTCAAAAGTCAAAATTCCTTGATACATTAGAGATCATTCACTTAAATAATTATTACAAAAAATAGAATTCCCCCTAAATGGGATCAAAACCTAAATAAGGCTAATATCCCAAGAAATCCTTCCACACCCTCCAAATACGTAGCAACTCCTCGATATTTGGATAAGTGGCAGATTCCATGCCAAGTTGAGCATTATAGTTATAATATTTGACCTCATTCTTAGCCAACTTATGCCAAACTCAGACGTAGACGTGGATATTGCCTTGTAATGCAAATGGATGTTTGATTAACTGCTCTACATCGTGTATGCTGATGTGGTCAAGTTTCTTGATCTTCTCCTCTTGGTCATCCCTTCGTTGCTCTACTTGCTCGATCATCAGTCTAGGTGGACATCCATTTTCAATAAGCGCCATGGTGGGAAAGGATAATTCCATCATGATATTGTCAACTGCATACCATCTTCTACCACAGATAGCCTGAGCTTTCTTTATGGCTTCAACTACTATTTCATCTAAGTCTTCCCAAGCTCTCAAAATGGCTCTGGCTCTTTTAAACTGAAAAGTAGTGAGGAGAGTGATATTATCGGGCTTATCCTTCATGTACCTCTGCTAATCTGTGACCTCATCATAAGCTTTTGAGGCCTGTTGTCTTTTCTCAATTAAGTCTTCCAAAACAACAAACATCTTGTCAAACACCATGTGAGTCTCAAATATATCAGCTAGAGTTTTAAATAGCTGACATACCAAATCATAGTGTTCCTTGTTAGTTCTGATGGCAAGCTCTTTAAACTCTCATTGGGAAAATTTGGAAAATGAAGATGAAGCTGCACTTGCAGTTGCATCTTCATACTGTCTTTGTAATACCGCAACCTTTTGAATCAAAGTGGAATTTTCACTCTTTTCTCTTTGCATCTCTTCACTGAGAGTAACATTCTTCATTTGAAGTTCATCCTGCTTGGTCTCATGTTGTTTCTTGAGCTGCTCCAGTGCTTCTTTCAAACTGACAATTTTTGCCTTTTGTTTAGAAAACTCTCTATTTAAATTGTTGACAACATCCAGATTGGCACCTGTGAAGGCTCCTAGAACATATGCTCCATCTGTAGGATAAGCTTGTGGGTCACTTTATTGCTGCATCCATACAACTTTATTTACCATAAACATGTCCATATCATTCTGATCTCTGCCCCTCTTCTTGCCCCGTCTTACCACTGATCTATCAGCTCTATTGTACTGATATTCTCCCAGAGATATTACAAAGTCTATGATTAAACTCATCCCTGACCTCATCAATGGGGGGTATGCTAATGCATGTAGATATCAAAGATGAAGTTTGAGTTGTGGTTTGAGAAGGTATAGCCATAATGATGTGAGAAGTGGAAGGGAAGGGAGTAATATTCTGAGCAAGAGTCACTTCAAGGGCTGAAGAAATGTCATGAACATAAACTTCCATAGAAGAAATTTGCACAGTAGTGGCCTTGAGTAATGAAAATGGTGACATTGTTGTAATTTTCTTAGACATAGGGGATGACACTGAGCTGAATGAAGGGACATGCAATGGGGTTTTGAAAACTGGATGCACAACAAAATGAAGGAATAGGCATATCCATAGGAACAGGTGTGATTGATTTGGGTAATATAGTGTCATTTTGATAGAGCTCAGACATAAAATGTGTCACAACAGAGCCATCAGACAATGATGATAAAGCCATTATTGATGAAAAAAGTATTGTAGAAGAAGATGGGACAGACTGACAAGAAGGTTGAGATTGAGGAGGAGGTGATGAAAGTTTACAATTGCTACCATTGATGAAAGTTTACAATTGCTACCATTGGTGAATTTTTGGAACTCATTATCAGTCTCAGCAGTAACAGGCATAGGAGAAATTCTTTCCTCCTCTTCCTCTGAATGAGTCAGGTCAATAGTAGGAACGGGAATGGAGGTCTTCATCTTCATTAAAGGTTTTTCCTCAACCTGAGTTCGTTTAGGTTGAGTCTTTTCAACCACAGTGGTTACCTAGGCAATTTCAGTTGACTGAGAGGTTGCAACTTCTTGAGTATCTAGTTATAAAGTCATTATGTTTAGCTTCTGCTTTATCTGCTCTGAAGTCTGCAAATATTCCTTAACCTGTTGTTCCAAAAATGTCTGGGGAATTTATCCCATGAGAGCTTTTCCTTTATCCAAGCCTAAGCTGGTTTCTATAGATGCAGTTTTTTATGCCAGAGCCTCCTTTGTTGCAGCTTGAGCTTCTCTTTCTTACATGTCTTTTGTCATCCTTTCCAAGATGTCTAACTCCACAGATGTGTAATGTTTTACTCTGTCCATGATCTCCTTCTGGTACTGCAGGATATGGCTTTGCTCTTCTTTGCTCTTAGCCCTAGCCAGTACTTCTAAAAACGTATCTACTCCCTAATAAATGAAATCATCCGGAGTTTCCTCATGAACATAACCTGTTTTAAAATGGTTCTGCTTCAGGTGTAAATTGACAATCCCTTTGGGATCATGTTGCCTTTTGCTTGCAAATACAAGTTTAAGTGACATTATGTGGTCACTCAGCTCTGATGCCCAAATAGAAGTGGGTATGCTCAAAGATCCAAGAGTAATAGGAAACCTAGGCCAAACTTTCCTTTTAGGTGCCACACATTTCTTGTAAATCCCCTCTGTAATTGTTTGAAAAGAAATCTCCTCAAGGACCAACTTGTCTGGTACGACCTTGGGTAACATATGGGCAGCGTTGCTACCGTAAACCCTGATATAGGTGAATGATTCACCAACATACCAGTCTCCCATAGTGGCTACGAGGGGTTTTGCTTCAGGTGAGAAGGCAGGAGCTTCTTTGTTGAAAATCAAGAAATACACCTGGCCGAGGAAACTTTCACATATATCATAAAACCTGGCCACATAGTTGCTATCCCAAAGCTCGGAATGATAAATGTGCACAGGCAGAGCTGGTAATACCCAACTCCATCCCATATTAGGGTAACGGAATTTAGAACAGAAGATGTCCACAATAAATGCAGTGAGATAAAAATTGGGCTTTTTCTTAGCAGTGGCTTTCTGGAACTCTTATACGGCATTTTTGAGTTCAAGTGATAGGATTGAGGACCAAGGGAAAGATTCGCCCATAGTTATAATATGATGAGTGATGGGATCCCATTCCTCTTTAAAGAAAGAACAGTTGGGAAGACCATAAAGCCTGCACAACATCGCTGCAAGTAGGGAGTAAGGCTCTTTAAACCATTCAACGGGGTATAGTTGGTCTTTCCTCTTGGAAAACTTGCGTGGTTCGGTCATCCAAGATTTAAGCATTTGGTCGAAATTGAATCTGGATTTGGCAGCTTTAACAAATTCCACATCGAGGAGTTGTATAAAATGTTTAAGGGCATAAATCTTGACAAAGGTTTCATAGTGGAAATTGGCTAGCTGAGACCCGGTACTGGTATTGAACGAAATTTTTTTCACATTAGCGTGGTCTGCAATCCATCTAACGACATCATTATAGGGTAGGATGGCTGGTCTTGCAGCAATCATATGTAGGCCAGAATCTCTAACTCTCTCATAAACAAGTTGGTCACTCTGGAAATTTGAGAGGTCATTGTTATCGAATATAGAGTAAACCCGAGACCAGTCCAAATGATAAGTTTCAGTCACTCGGCTACTAGTATCAAAAAAGACATCGAAATTCGGGTCTTTGGTGAACATGTCCTTCTGAAGATTTTTACTCCTGGTAAATTTAGGGGTTTTGGAGGTTGCCATGTATTGTTTTGAATACTTGTACCAGAAATTAAAACGGAATTATACAAGAAGCACAGTAAACAATTCAAATTGTGAGAAAGCGACTTGATAACCAACCTGAAACTGTATTAAACACTTTCAAAATCACGTGGTAAAATATGGAGGTAAAAGCACACAGCAGAGCGAATTACAGCAGTAAAACAGTGAAAATCGAAAATAAAACTGTCATATTTATAATTCCCGAGAAATAATACAAACCGTTAGATGAGGGTAAAAAGAACGGTGAGGATCAGTTTTGCGGGATGCGGGATCAAACACGAAATCGCAAGTTTATTAATCATTTCACAACCCGCATTCCATAACTTGTGGGATGCGGAGTACGGAATCGCAAAATAGAAAAAAATTATTCAATCAGCTCTGCACTCTGCATTCTGCAAGTTGTGGAATGCGGGATGCGGGGTGCGAAAACACGCAAACCGAAATGTAAGCAAATGAGAATCCTACAACTCGCATTCTGCAACTTTTGGGTTGCGGGTTGATTAAAATAAACACACATGAAACCCCCCAGCGTCCCGCATTTGTGGGATGCGGGAAGAAAAAATGAAATATCAAGTAAAATGTTCCCCGCATGTTGCAACTTGTGGGTTGCGGGATGCAGAGTGTTAAGACAATCCCAAACAAAAAACAATCTTAATGCATTTAAAACAAAGAAATCAAACATGGATTTTTGGGAAATTTGGTTTAGTTAAGGAATCCCAAGAGTCAAATAAAAATCTTAATGAAAGCCCATTAAAATTACGAAGAGTCTTACCAAGTTATCTTCGTATGTGTAATTGGGCTCCCGTGTCAAAATAACATGGGATCTGTTGTACCTACAACAATCCTATCCTTGCTCAACTTCAATAATATATATCTATATTGGAAATATAATAAGATAAATATTTAGGTTGTGAAAAAGTTTCCAAGATGCATAGATGTGTATTTGACTTATTTTAACGAGCATTTTAATTTTTAAGCATAGCTTTATATTCCATGAAAGCATATCTAACTTCAATAAAGAGAATGGGGTAATAATTGTTGCATTTTATTTTTAATGGTACGTTATAAAACATTTTGGATTTTCTCAAGTTTTATTCCAAATCTAAAGGGAGATGTTGTAAGCGAAACTTCACAACCATATAGAATAACTAAGATAACTAAAGCATTAAAAAGTTGTTTTTCTCTTTATGTCCACCCAAAATTTTAGCATTTCTACATTTGTTTTCAAAACGATAACAAGTCTTTCTATTGTTAATGGTTCTCCTCTTGGTAGCATGCTCTACTGTAACTGACTATTGAAATGGATTCCCAAGTATTTATTAGATTAAACCTCTTGAAGGGTGTTCACCATATCAAGTTTAATAGTTTGAGGATATATTATTTGCTAAAATTCAATGATCGTATTCTTAAACCTATTTATATTAATGATAATTTCAAAGGTTAAAAAAATTTCACAAGAGGAAAATGTAATGCATTAAAGAAAGAGGATATTGAGTGCCATTATGATATTATCCGTGCATTCTTTTTCTAAACATTGTTTTTTTCAAAGGAACAAAAAACAATACTTTTGTTATTCACTAGGAATCAAAAAGTACAAAATCTTGACTATTGTAATCCACAAGGATCAATAAATCCCAACTCCAAGGACAAAATACCCAAAAAATGACTTAAGATTGATAAACACGGGAGAAAAATGTAACCAAATTGAACAAGAGTCATGATGTGAGTCAAAGAGACTATCCATATCATTAAACAATAAAACCAGGATCCACCTGTAAGAAGGAAACCCCAAAGAAATGAACTTATGACATAAAATCTATTGTGTTGGACATAGTGGAACATTGAGAGGGGGGTTGAATCAGTGTGCTAGAACTTCTTTACATATTTTACACTTCAAAACTTAAGCAAAGTTCATCATTCACATTAAGCCACTAAGTACATCCATTGAGAATGGCATCAATCATAGATCATAGAGACACATCACAAGATAAGTATTAGAAACTTTATGTATAATTGGATATGAAGTACAATGGAAGGCTTCAATATTCACGATTACATCAGCACCAACTCTAACAACAGGGCCCAACCTGGTTTTCTCAGCTCCAATTAAGAATGGATGAGGTGTCTAAACCTCATAGTTAAAGACTCATCTTTCCTTCACATATTGATTATTGTTAAGTCAAGTACATCTTTGTCACTTTCCAATTACAAGCTGTCATTGTCAACTCTGTTGTTCAAGTTAATGTAGTGTCACTATCCTGTTCATGTAGTATTCATAAGGATTTGTCAATACAAAAGATTATCATGAATCGTGTCCAACCATCTTCTCTAAGATGTGTCATACATCATACTTCAGCAGAGATACACTTAGAAATTCCTCAGGCTACCTGGTATGCTTCCTTTGATTGCTTCAACCTCAATCCCGAATGCAACTCAATCTATTACTGCAGTCATCATGTTATGTCAACATGTCTACAAATCACCAAGAAGTCTACCAATTCCTATTCTACTTATAATAATGTCTGCTAACGTGTGCACTATGGACTTGACTCCCTCGTGTTTGCTGTTATACTTCACTATCAAAGATTCAAAGATAAAATGAAACTCATACTTATACCCAAAAAAATGACTTCAAACCCAGTGTACTGCTACTGTATATTTCCCTAGTTTATGTTGTTGTATATATCCTCATAGATCACCTAAATTGCATAGATTAATTCATACTTTTACTCCTCTCAAGAGATGTGACTGCTTCTCTCCTATAACCCAAGTTTCAGAGTTGCATACTTCAACACTTCACTCAAATTACAGGCTGTGGCTTCCTCGATGCTATACTCATCCCTAAAAATTTTAGAGCTAAAAACCAACATGTTTTTGGATGATCATAAATGAGGACGTTAACCTCATATTTTACACATTTTCCATAAATTCACTGAGTCGACCTGCCTTTAATTTAATTTTTAAGATATTTTATGGAGCCGACCTTGCAAAAGTTAATGTATAATAAATTTTATGTTTTAATTCCTGTTACGGAGAGAAACTTCCTATGGCTTGGGGTGTACCACAACAGACAGCTTTGACATTAGAAACCAATCTTTCCCAATATGCAAGAGAAACCAAACATCTAACACTAAGGGATACCGAATTGTACCTTGTTATGGACGGTTGAAGTAGATCCCTGTTGATATTTTCCAATTCACGCTTGGATTAGCAATTCACTCTCGACAACAACAAATAATACATGCATGCTCTATAATAATGTGTTAGACCTACTCTAGAATATATATTCAACAATGTATAAGCAATTAAATACATCCATGGATTCAATATTCATATTCAAATGCACATAATTGGACAGGAAAAGATATTTCTATTAATAAAATAAGAGATTACAATAGTGCCAACCTTTGTTGGCACGTCTACAAACTGGAGAAACCGATTCCTCCACCTAGGCCTCCACCACCTCAATCCTCCATCTCTCGATAACAAGCTCATAAGCAAAGGCAAGCTTGGGAAGAACACAAAGTGCTCCAAAGGGACAAAGGGATGCAAACTCAAGTATATGCAAACTGAGGCAACAATGGACTATAGTTTCTTTGCTCTTCAATTCCTCCTTCTTCAATGTATCCAAGGGGTTCCTTATATAGCACTCCAAAAGGGTAATGGAGGGTCAAATCTGAGCGTTCTCAAGGCATTTGGAAGGCCAAGAGTCAAGTTATTCAGAATCCTATGAGGAAAACTCCAAAAATATTTGGACTTATGTGCACATCCTGATATGCGCGGATTTGAGGTCAAAAGTCGTGTGTACACGCAAGTGTGGGATTAAAAGTCGCGTACAACAATAAACATGGGTGTTTTAGGGATGATCTATGAACACCAAAGGATAATATGAGTCCATGGGGTCTAAAGAGTCCGCAGAGGGACAAGGAAGGCCATCAATATGTGATCAACCATGTGTGGTAAAATCAGCTATAACAGATGCCCCCTAATGTGTGAGGTCAGAGGGGTAACATGATGGCTGAAATACATTATAAAATCCATCCCATAAGTGGGGTAAAGAAGACCCAGGTTGATGAACCAACCACTCATCAGTACAATACAATGATAAATATCTGCATGTGACTGCAAATACATGGAGCAGTCCCGGATACATAATAGTACAATGGCCATGAATAGGCATGATATACAAAATGTGACATGTGTGGTCATCGCCACGTACAATATACAATAGATCAGAATCTCCAAGGTGGATGAAGATGTACAATAGATCAAGATCTCCATAATAGTTGTAGATATATAATGGATCAAGATCTCCATAATGGATGAAGATATCTGGTATACACTGGAATCAAATCACGAGAGCTGAAATCTCATGAACACTGCCATGATCAAGGAGGTAGCATATATGGAATGCCATCAAGCCGGAAGGTCTTCTACATGAACGAATATGAGTACATGTCCTACTATGTGAATAGATGTGTCAAGGTCGAACATAGTATTCCATCATCTAATTACCAGTCATTGATGTATATCGTTAACAGATGCGAGATCACCCACCGATAATGAAAATAGGAATCAAGGTACAGAGTGCAATCTAACAAGTGTGAATAGATGTGTTGAGGTTGAACACTTGGAAGAATCCATCAATCAGGGGACATTTAATGTATTCCCAAAACTGTCAATGGCGAGAGAACCTACCACTAATGACTGTAAGTCTCAAGGCACTCAAATGACTCTAGACTCCTATTCCAGAATAAATGATCTGAAGTCGATGGAATGGAAATTGCTGGAAGGAGGGAATTAAGGTATCTCCCATCAACCAATACGAGGTACTCAACAATGTTGTATAATGTGGAAGAACTCGATCAAGATGTGCATGAACTAGTAACAATACAAGGAATGACCGACATGCAAAGTCAAGATAACTGAGGAATGGTCGACTCAGGATTCAAATTCCTTCGAAAAAGAGCATAAAGGTGAATGATGACTGAAGGTAGGAAGCATGGACTCGATATGCAAACTGGGACATCTCTATGACACATGAGGCATCAATAGAGGCTCCATAGGGATTGGAAGCTTAACCAATTGGTGAAGATAAAATCAGAGTAACAAGTACAGCTCCTAAAGTCAAACTAATAACCCAACCAACGGATGTGATATACAGTGCTATGTTCGAAGGCGACACGACTCAACTGTTGCTAAAGATAACATATTTTCCTATCCAGCTTTTTGTTTTTTATTTTTATTTTTTTTGGACTTTTTCCGATATTTTGAAAAGATTGAAAAAGAATAAAAGTGCTTTATAGTACAAATCTAGGAGGAGACGAGTATCAGGGGACAAGAAAAGTAGTTCCAAGCAGTAGAACATGCCTATGCTCAATGCAAGGAGATATGTGCAGGATAACGACACTCGAGGGAAGGTCTCCTCCCGGTAAAAGGGGTGATCAAGCTGCAAAAGATATGTAAAAAGGATCTGCTTGGCTAGATATGAGACATGCTCAGGCTATATGGCTGATAACTCAAAGTCATGGAGCCGACATAAAGCTCAAGAAGGCAAGAAAAACTCATGAAAATGCAATTACAACTTGATATATACAAGGGAGTCCCGGGGGAATGGCCAGCATAAAGTTCAAGAGGAGTATGAAGCTCTTTCTCAAGGACATGGCGAGACTAAAAAAGGGACTCCCACAACCTAAAGGAGAAATGTCATCATGGGTACCAAATGCAAAAGAGGATCTAACTAGGGAACCCATGTATAGGAAAGATCTACCATTCATACAATGTCACTTCTAACAACAACATGAAGGTTCTGTGACACTATGGAATGGGTTTGTACCTAAGGTCAATATGAAATGGTCATAAGGCAATGCATAATGCAAGAGTATGTGGAGTCCTAACCTATATGCCAGTTCAAAATTATACCTGTCATGGGAATGAACAGGTCAAAGCCCTCGGAGAGAGTGTACAAAAAATGGACCATACATGAAAACAATATTAGTCCAAAACAACTGGAAATAGTCAGTAAAGAGTCGAACTATAGGATATAGGGAGGATTGATCATGACAACTGCATCCAAAGGAAACAGTGCGATGGACGATGGGACATAAAAAGGGAAGTAATATGCAGACCCAACGTTCACGTATCCACTACCACCCCCATGAGAATGAACATTGGTGTTAAGACCAGACCGAGGGAGTGAAAATCCTCCACAAATGGAGTAGAGGGTCATGAAATATGACCACTCCCAAATCTATGAGCAAGGTAAGGGGATGTGGTGCCCCCGATCCAACACCAAGGTCTGTACTAGGACCTAGAGCAGGTGACGGGATACAAGTAGTAATATCAGGCATGCCAAACATAAAAGGACCCGAACTCAAGAGAACATAAATATACTCAAGTAACCGCGATCCCAAAATCAAACTAGTGCACAAAGAGCACACTCCTAATAAAATATACAACCAAAATGCAAGCAATACCAAGGGGAGGATATGAGCTCCTGAATGCAGTAGGTATGTCTCACCTAGGAGAGGCCCGAGACTCCCATACACTACAACCAGAGGTATGTAACCAATTATAGTGGCCCTCATCTTCAACGCATAAAACGACTGTGCTGTTCGACCGCTACCTGGCTAGGACACTCACAGAATAACCTTTGGAAGTACCCCCTACGAAACCTAGGTAAAGGAAACCAAGGTCACCCCAATATAACCAATTCTCAGGTGGACAGTCATAGGCGGGATCGACCGTATGGGCAGGGTAGCAAATCCCGAAGCTTGAAAGCACCAACCAATACCTCAAAGTCCCCCAGATATGAATACGATCCTAGAAATATCTCTGGTTCTCACAGAAAGTGACGAGGGGTCATCCCAATCACAATCGCGTGCACTGTCTCGTGCTTAACTCCCATGTAAGAGGAGCGTCCTGAGAAACACTAATTATACCAAGGGTTTCTCTCTCTCACCTGCGCAGACACCTACTTGTTTCATTTAGTAGTCTTGAAGAATTGACTCACAATGGACTATTCCAAGAATCTAAATCCTAATCTTGTTGATGCACCCTAAAAAAGAAAAGAGTGTGGAGCAACAGTATTCGGTTGGTCCGTCATTAGTCGAATCCGACTATCATTTTGAATGATAAATTTTATAATGTATTAGATGATGATGATAATTACAAGGAGGCTCACCTTTATAGGCTTTGAGCGTGTAGAATGAAGGGTTACACCCTTTCTTATAATAATTAACTAATCTAATTAATATTCTATTTTATATTTGTTACATTGCCACTCCCTTTAAAGGAGATTTGTCCTCAAAGCTTGAGTATTTTCTTAATGTCGTCTTTCTGGCTCTATGTCACATTGATGACTTGAGAGGTGTGATTTTGATTACGACTATTGCCTCATTTTGATTATTATGTCTTGGTATTTGCAATAAGTATGAACTTGGTGAAGTTTTGTTTACGCTTTTTCTACTTGTGTGATTTATTCTTTTAACTATGTTTGTCGTCAATTGAACATGCTCAACATACATTACGACCCTAACTATTTTCGTGTTGTTATCCCCAACACATTTTGTGTCAATTCCCTTGAACGGGCTCCTTGTGCTTATAATGCTCATAAGAACACCGGTCTTATCTTGTGTTTGATAGATATTATAGTTGCTTCCCTTGATGTTCTTTATAGCCGTCTTTGTGATGATATTTGTCCTTTGTGTGTTTGTGATTGTGACATTTTTGTCGCAACATTGATCATCTTTATTGGTTGCAACATCGGCTTGTCTCTTATCACAATCTTGGTCTGGATCATCCTTTTTTTCATCAACTTGGGTGGCTTCTTCTACGTGATTTTCACCTCCATCTACATTTACTTTAAATGTTTCATCCATAGTTTTCTTCATTTCATCTATGTCCTTAAAGATTTCCTCAAGGAGATCTATGAATTCGTCACTCTTACTATAAGATGCCATGGATGTTTGTAGAACGCTATTTTGGCCTTTTAAGGTGAAATTTTGAATAATAATATATTAATTAATTAAGTAATTAATATTTTTCATTAACTATATAATATTTTGTATATAGTTTTTTTTAACAAATATTATAATATTATTTATATTATAATAAATACAATATTTGATTTTTTTTAAATATATTATAATTAATAAATTACAATATTATATCATAATATATTATAATATAATATATATATTGTTTGTTTTTTGGTTGCAGGTTAGGAGGAGGAGGCGTGAATAGGGGCTGAGGTAGATGGAGGAGCTGCGTGGATAGATGGAGCTGGAAGGTAGCAATAGTGGAAGGGATCGTGGATGAGGACGTGTGGAGGGTAGTGACGTTGGTGGACGCACATAGGAGGAGGCGCGAAACGAAGCTACCTATGTTGGATGTCGCGGAGGTGGATGGGAAGAGGGGATAAGCCGACAAAGGAGCGAGGAGGGATGGAAGAAAATATGGGTGAAATGGAGCAGCGGAGGAATCAAGAATTGATGAGACGAGTTCAAGCTCAAGTAGGGATTGATGAGTTGAGTCCGAGCTCAGTGCACGAGCAAATATGCTTTGATACCAAATGGAGCAACAGTATCCGGTTGGTCCATTATTAGTCGAATCCGACTATCATTTTGAATGATAAATGTTATAATGTATTAGATGATGATGATAATTACAAGGAGGCTTGCCTTTATAGGCTTTGAGCGTGTAGAATGAAGGGTTAAACCCTTTACTATAATAATTAACTAATCTAATTAATATTCTATTTTATATTCATTACAATGGAGCAACCAAATCCGGTTGTCCGTTAGTCGAATCCGACTATCATTTTAATAATGAATATGAATAATAATAATATATTGGATGATGATGATAATTACAAGGAGGCTCGCCTTTATAGGCTTTGAGCGTGTAGAATGAAGGGTTACACCCTTTCCTATAATAATTAACTAATCTAATTAATATTCTATTTTATATTTGTTACAGAGTGTAATTCATTTTATTAAGCGTTTATTTTAATTGGCTGTAATTACTCAAAGGGAAATGGTCGTGCAACTAATGAAGCCATGACTCATTGGTGAAATAAATGTGCACACCTAACAAGCAATGCTAAGTGCAATGTGTAGAATGAAGAATAGGGTATGCCACTACATGAGGTGCAATATTTTTCCTTCAAATGTAAGTACAATCATTCCTATATGAAAATCTAACTATAGTAACAATAAGCAAACCTAATGCAAGTACCGTGCCAATGCAAAATGCAAGAGATGCATAATTATCAAAAAGCAAAAATATTTTTGTATTTTTTGCAATAAATGAGATATGGAAGCAAATAAATGACTCTATGACCCCCAGACCCTACAACCACTCAAAAACAACGACCAAGCAAGGCACCAAGGTAAAAGAGACCTAATGCACTAATCTCAAAACAAAAAATGGATAAATGGATGACAAGAACAAAACTTTAAAAAAAAAAACTAAAAGCAGTCTTTGGTCAGAAACAGAGGGTGTATACAGACACCAGAAGCATCCAAGAAGACTCAACAATCATTAGAACTCACCCAACAACACTTAATCCTCCAACTAAGGCTCAAAATCAAGGCATACATGACTGTTCTCAGTAAAAGAGCGTATATACGTGACTGTTCAAGGAAAACCCGCATGTATAAGCGACTGTGAAAGAAGAACCCTTGTACAGGAAGAAAAAGGTAGAAAAATAGGGCAAACAGACCAGCTAAGAAAAAATTTACTTCTTCGGGACCCTATTGGGCAAACATGCCCCCAGACTCGACACAAAAACATAGAAATCAAGAGCAATTCAAGTACATTGAATACCAAAAACCCCCAAAGAGAAACAACTAGGAACCTCCCCAGTATGGTCGCCTATTATGTTATGAAGAGAAACTTCCTATGGCTTGGGGTGTACCACAACAGACAGCTTTGACACTAGAAACCAATCTTTCCCAATATGAAAGAGAAACCAAACATCTAACACTAAGGGATACCGAATCGTACCTTGTTCTGGATGGTTGAAGTAGATCCCCGTTGAGCTTTTCCAATTCACTCTTGCATTAGCAATTCATTCTCAACAACAACAAATAAGACAAGCATGCTTTATAATAATGTGTTAGACCTACTCTAGCATATATATTCAACAATGTATAAGCAATTAAATACATCCATGGATTCAATATTCATATTCAAATGCACATAATTGGACAAGAAAAGATATTTCTATTAATAAAATTAGAGATTACAATAGTGACAACCTCCATCGGCACATCTATGAACCGGAGAAACCAAGTGCTCCACATGGGCCTCCACCACCTCAATTCTCCATCTCTCTATAGCAAGCTCACACACAAAGGCAAGCTTGGGAAGAACACAAAGTGCACCAAAGGGACAAAGGGATGCATACTCAAGTATATGCAAACTGAGGCAACAATGGACTATAGTTTCTTTGCTCTTCAATTACTCCTTCTTCAATGTATCCAAGGGGTTCCTTATATAGCACTCCAAAAGGGTAATGTAGGGTCGAATCCGAAAGTTCTCAAGGAATTTGGAAGGCCAAGTGTCAAGTTATTCGGACTCCTATGAGGAAAACTCCAAAAATATTTGGACTTATGCCCACATCCCGATGTACGCAGATTTGAGGTCAAAAGTCGCGTATACACACGAGTATGGGATTAAAAGTCGTGTACAACAATAAACATGGCTTTTCTAGTGATGATCTTGGAACATCAAAGGATAATATGAGTCCATGGGGTCTAAAGAGTCTATAGAGGGACATGGAAGGACATCAATATGTGATCAACCATGTGTAGTAAAATCAGCTATAACAATTCCCTTTATGGACTAAGCCAACCTTGAGTGCCACTTCAATTTTATTTTATTTAATCTTTTTTATTAACTATTTATTCTTCTCATTTAGGATGAGATGACTTTGTAGAAAGTTTTCATCATCTTTAAGCCTGTCATTTTTATCAAATGACCACAACACGGGTCATTTGGTTAACTTGTGACATACAACCATCAGTCTATTAAGAAAGAGCTTCAAACCATCACTGCCACATCAATATATCACTCCTTTGGACTAGGCTTCCATCATAGCAAAAGAGTATCAAGGACCCCAAGGGTAATATGATCTTTTTCAACCTTCAAAGTTGTCATCATTAACTCAAGGAATTCATCATAAAAGACAAATTCCCAAGGGTCATCAAGCATGAGATTCATGAGCATGTCATTAATAACAAGGGATTCTTCAAAGTTCAATGGCACCAAGGATGCCACCCC
>LPNX010505149.1:534087-549655 GCA_001517045.1 Pseudotsuga menziesii
ATCAAACTTAAATACAAAAACAAAGGCAAAAGGACATATTATATGCATGTGAGCTTCTTGCACCAAGTTACCACCATCTCAAATACACAAGAGGATACCATGGATACCGAAGAGCTTTAACATGGTGTCATTTCAAGAGCTTTAACATGTTCATTAATTCATCAAAGGCTTCATGGAACATAAGTAAAGGATTCAAGTTAATTTCATATCAAACACGAGTACATTCGTGACAGTCAAATACAAATGTCAAGGTCCATCATGACCACAAGAAATGTGCAAGAATGCATATCATCACAAAGTGTGTATATGCTAAGATCCATCATGTGCAAGGGTGTAAGGACACTTGTAAGATCATCTCAAGCATGTGTAGGGTTCGAAGACCCAAGTCTTTGTCTTTGTGATTAATTCTTTGTCCTAGTCATTCACTGAGTTTTCCATGGCATCAAAAACCATCAACAACCACAAGCTCTGTCATTAATGGCTTGTCATCAATGACAGATATGCTCAACACATTATGCCTTGAAAAGTCAGGAAATTTTCCAAAAATTCCTCAACAATGAGGAAACCTTCCACGCCATCCATAGCTGCTTTGAATAACCTTTACGCATCAAGGTTATGTTCCCTATAAATGTGATCAAAAGATAGTTCATAAAATGAATATTTAAGAACCTCTATATGGTTGCACCAATGCATTAAAGATACCACCTGTAAAGAGAAATATTTTTTGGCCCAATTAATGATCACCAAAGAGTCCCCAAAGACTTTCATAGAATCTATACCCATCATGTGGGAAACAAAAATAAGACACCACATGGATAATATTTCAACCTTGGTGTTTGTGCCCCTCTTACAAAACAACTTTAGCTTGAGGAAATGCTCGTCCTTGATTTTTAGAAAAGAACCTACACCACAACAACCCCCTTGCACAACACCATTAAAAAATACCAAAGTTGTGGCAGAAACAGGTATATGGATGGTATGTTTGATCTTCTTGGATTGTGTGGAAATAGGAACATAATCCTTATACATACTGAAAATTTTGATAACACAAGCATAAAAATTTAGAATCCTATATTCAAAGATGACTAAATTTATATATTTCCATATTTCTCAACAAATAAAAACTAGGAGAAGTTTATGATCTTTATAATTTTTATACCAGCTGTAAAAATTATCTTCAAGAGAGTCCAATCCCCAACTATGTTGGATGTTTAATGTTTCAAACAACTTGTTCCAAAGATCTCTGTAGAAAGTGCATTTGACAAATATATGCAAAATTGACTCATTTTTCAACTTTACACAACGAACAAAAACTAGGAACAATCCATGCCCTACATATAAGGTCATCCCAAGTGAGAAGGCAATAATTTTCAAAGGCTAACCAAAAGAAGCATTCAAGCTTCATGGGAACCTTCCATTTCCATCATTTTTCAAAGCACTATTTAAGTACATCAAAAGAATGATTCATCATAAGTGCAGAATATGTTGTTCTTGCAGTGACTTGTCTGGTGGCATGGTTAAATGAACAAATCAACTCATCCTCCTCAGAGGTTAATATAATACCTTCTTTGTTAATATAAGAAATGTAATTCAACCACTCTTCTATCCAAATACTTCCTAAACCCAAATCATTTATAGTCATCCAGTGAGATGAATCAGGATGCAACCAATCAGGCCTTTTTATGTGATCCAAAGTAATGAAACCCAATCCAGCCAAGTAATCCTGCAAAAAAGGAGACAAATTGTAGTTTTCTTCATTCCCAATTAGTGGATCCACACCAACAATAACCGTTTTGTAGAGTTACCAACCTTCCACGTCATTCCACGTCATCCCTCTGTTAATCCAAGAAAGGTTTTAATGAAGCCTCTCCATAAATTAGAAGCATTCCGAGTGTTTTTAACTAGAATCCTAATCCACCCAAGAGTATTCCCTTTGAGATATTTTCCATGCAGCACTTCACACCATAATCCATCCCTGAGCAACCCCCTCCACATACTTTTCATGTTTAATACTGTGTTGAACCATTGTAGTTTTTTTATATCCCAACCATCTAGACATTTAGGCTTGGATAGTATTTCCCAATTAGCCAAGTGATATCTACCCCTTTCAACACATCCCAACCATAGGAAATTAAACATCAAATTCCTAATCCCGGTAATAATATTATGTGGCACATGAGCTAAGGAAAACCAAAAGACATGAATTCCACTGAAACACAGCTTTCAATAATATTAATCTTCCACCCAAAGACAAGCTTCTATAAGTCCAATTATTAATTATTTTCTCATATTTTTGAATCAACCACAACTAATGCTTGACACCAAAGCAAATTGATTTTAAAAAGGAACCCAAGTATTTGAAACCATCATCTAGATTAGACATCTGATGAGGAAGGAAATATGAAATCTGTTTTAATATTTGCTCATCACTCCAACTTTTGAGAAATGTGGATTTGTTAACACTAACTTCCATACTAGATGCAACATAGAATAAAAACACAATCTCAGCAAAAAATTGTCATCCATAAACTGTACCAGTTCCAAATAAAACAACATCATCTACATAAAGTAAATGAGAAATACAGATTGTAGCATAAATTTTTATACGCCTTATTTTACCTTCACTTTTAGCCACAACGATCAATCTACTAAGGCCCTCCATAACATAAAGAAATAAAAGGGGTGAAAGTGGGCATCCTTGTCTATTTCATCTGTTGCTTGAGAAAAATATCGAGGGAGCACCATTGATAATGACAACAAACTGAACGGTAGTCACACATGCCATAATCCTATTGACCACCAAAATAGGAACTCCAATCTGAACCAAAAGCAATTTTAAATAAACCCAATTCATCTTATCATAAGCTTTGACTAGTTCCATTTTCAAAATTAAAGTATCTAGGTTCTTTGCCTTAATGGAATGAAGAAATTCTCGAGTCACACCAACAACATCCAGGATTTGGTTGTTCCCCAAAAAATGAATTGTTGTTTATTCATCACTTCTGCCAACTTTGGTTTCAACTCGTTGACAATAATTTTTGTGATGACTTTATAGGCCATATTGCATAATGCAATAGGCCTATAATCATTAAAAGTCTCAAGTTTATTGGATTTTGGTATAATAGTTGTAAAGGTGGAATTAAGAGCTGCAAACATGAAACCCTCCACTCTAGAATGCTCCACCATTTGCAAAAGGTCCTCTCCCAAAAGATTAAAAAAATCAAGGTAAAATTCAGTAAGCAAACCATCAGGGCTAGGACTCTTGTCTTTGGCAAATTGCTTCAAAGCATCTTCTATTTCCTAGATTGTCATAGATTTCCCAATGTCAATATTGTCCTCACAAGAGAAAAAGGAAGCAAGTTGTTCAATCATCCGAAGATGGGAAACTATATCATTACTTCCAGGATCCTTAAATTGTTTGTTGAAATGTCTTCTAGTAGTAGATTGAAGGTCAACTTGTGACTGTATATTATCCCCTTCTTCATCCTGCAAATCCCAGATTGATATTGAGTTTCTTCTGTAGTTTGCATAATTGTGAAAGAATATTGTATTATTATCTCTAAGGGCCACCCAAATTGCCCTACTCCGTGCCAAGTCATTTCATCTTGTTTGAGTAGGAAGGACTTGTTGGGCACCGTTTTGATCCCTTTTTGCCACTTAGATATCTTTCATTTCCCTTCATAAAACCTTCATTTTGATTAGAAAAGCTTTAAAGTTCACCTATGAACCTTGGTTAAGAGGTATAATGTCATTACTTTCTAATAAATTGAGTTTTGAGACTTTTTAAGCATTTTAACTAAGATTTTTATTTAGATTATGGGATGTACTAACTTCCCGTATTATCTCCAAGATTGAGCATTTGCAGGACAGCTAGGCGGGTACTGGAAGATAGAGGAAATATCCTCAGTGTCCAAGCATGGATGAACATTCAACGGATCAGTGATGTGGCCTTTACAGATGTAAAGTCAACCTCAGTCAAAGGCGGCCACCTGTGCTCCCGTTCAACACAAAAGAAGGGGCAGTTTTGATTTTGTTGAGTTTCACGATTTTGATGAGGATCTCGATGGCTATGTTTATTAATTAGTTTACAGGATTATAGCATTTTCAGTTTTATTTCGAATTTGTATAAGTACTTCACAAAACAATGAAGAACCATCACGATTTGGGAGAAACATATATTGTTTCTGAACTGCGTGGTTTCATTACTGTGTAATAAATTTGATGGTGAATACATTTAGAGTTTCAGTTCTGTAAATCTTCAATTGGTGTGTGAATGAGGCACTGGAGGGCCCCCATTGTTGAATTCACACATTCTTTTACTTGCCGGTGTAGCGATTTGAATGTTTGCAGCGATTTGATTTGATGTAGGCGATTTAGATTGTGCCATTGGTATGTGTTAATCCCTGCAGTTTTTAGTTTATTATTGCAGAACGAATTCAGCTAGTTTTAAATCGATTTTATTACAGTTCTGTTCTCTCATTTAATGGTTCAAGCTACAATTTCAATGTGCTGCACATTACTTACATTTACATGATCTCTGTCATTTATTTTAAATGTTAAAAGAACGGTTCATACTGTGATTTCACTATGCTATACATTGCTGCTCATTTAAAGATAAAGTGTTAAAGAACAATTATAAATGATGAACAATTTCTTGTAAAAGAATTTAATGGTTAACTGTTCACTCAGCGCTGGAAGATTAGGCAGAACCTTGTAGTCTGTATGTTAGAGTTAGAGTTGTTGTTTAAATGCTTTTACTATCTCAGTTCTTTCACCGACAAATTGCTTCCATAGATAGATTGTTGTGTACTTGAAATGAAACAAATGAAGTTATCCCTGTAAAAGGATTTTTGTATCTTTAAAGTTACAGTATTGTTCATCTGACAGTAGATTCAATTCACAGATAATTAAATTATCCAAACGAGTCTAGCTCTAGGTCCTAAAACTTGGACATGCCTCTAAGCTTACTGACCTGGATTGATATAAATTTAAGGTCTGATTTGCTTCAGTAGATCAGAGCTCAACAAGACTTATGATTTTCTAGATTTGGTAATAGATTTTTATCGGTAACATTCTAATGTCGGATTGAAGATACATAGCCCCGAGGGGTAGCTCAGTTCAATTGGTGCTTCTGAGTCCAAGATCATAGTAGTTGAGGTCGGAGCTTCAATTCTTTGGGTTCTTTGAGGTTAGGCTCCCGGACCTGGAGCTAACAGGGTGAGGCCCCTTTGGGTGGGCCCCTTGAGAATTATTACCATGGACGTAGCGAGCCCTCTACCTTTCGAGGTTGTGAACCACATGAAAAAAAAACATTCTGATGTCGAATTGAAGATACATGAGACACCTCAGGGTTAGTGGATAATTTGTTTGCATATACTTATAAAGGGGTATTTATTAGGATATATTGTAAGGAGAGGAGGGCTCTTGACTAGATTACCGAGGAAACTCCGATCTAAAGGGTAAATCCCCCACATTAGGTGAGTTGGATAGAACAAGAAACTTACGGTCAAGCAGGTTAAGGTTTTGGCCAACATGAACCGAGACATGAATTGGGGTAGGGTTTACTAGTTTTTTGTTGCAACAAACTTGGAGTTAGCCCTCTCCATCTTAGTAAGCCTAGTACCAACCAAGTAAAAAAAGTGAGAATTTTTATTCTAATGTCTTTGTTGTGGCAAATTTCAATTTTTTCTACCGATACTTGGTATTGTTTCTCTACATTTTTTTACCACTTTCATAAAGGATTAATCTCTCATCATGGTTTTGAGTTTTCCTCTTATTTTTTCACCTCTTTGTGGTTTTTAACCATTAGTTGTTAAACATTATTATAAATATAAATATCAAAGCTATAACTAAAAAGTTATTAATCATAACAAGTATTAACCATTTACTTTAATTTTATAGAAAACCGATTATAATTCTAAAAAAATCATTTTATATTCTATGTTGATCATACATTTTAATAAATTATAATCATATAGTTACGAAAAATAATCGTTCTTTCTTGTCCTTTTCAACCTTCAACTTAGTTGAAATAATACCTTATTACACATGTCATTAAAATATATATATATATATATATATATATATATATATATGGCATAAGCAATGCACGGAAACCTGCATGAGAATTCAAACTTTATAAAAAGAAACTGATATAAGCAATGCACGGGAACATGCACGAGGGATCAAACTTTCTTTAAAAACAAGAAGATTGAATCACAATGTGTTAAAGGTGGAGGATAAGGTAATTGATTTGAATAAAGAAGACAAGCTGGCCCCCACTCCAGTGACTTATATTCAATGGAAGGAAGAGAGTGTTATCCATTACAAGTTGGCCCCACACTTTTACTCCTTTGTATTTTGTGCATGGATACTCATGATTTAAGGTGACAATTATTTTGAATTGGAATCTTTTTAATCAACTTCTAAATTTTAGACTTAACTTACTCGTGAACGCACACATATGCCATATAACTTATTCACCATACAAAACAATCTTGATGATGTTAATATAACTTATTCACCATACAAAACAATCTTGCCATATAACTTATTCACCATACAAAACAATCTTGATAATGTTAATATAACTTATTCACCATACAAAACAATCTAGATGATGTTAGTTGCTTGGTCAATAAAGTTCTTAACAAAACATTTTTAACCAACCTTATGGAGTGAAATGCCAACAAGGCAATATAGTTAACGTTGAGACATTACATGATAGGATTGAATTGAAATTACGAAATATAATCAAACTAAGAGTGTCTCTTGAGTTCTGAATCAAGTATTCTAATCAATATCTTTTGGTGTAATAAAGTAAATTTTGTGAGTAGTAATTTAAATGTTAATAATTTTTTATGAGTTGTGGTTGGTAATTTAAATGTTGATAAGAATCTTTGGTCTCTTGTAATTTGATTATTGTTTAGAGTTTAATGTAGTAATTTAAATGTTAGTTTTATAATTTTTATAAATAATAGTGTTTAATTTTTTTTATAATTTATAATATTTAAATTTGAAATAATAATTTTTTTATTTTTATTTTTAAATAAAAATTAGTTTTTTATATTGAATTTGTGGTTATAATTGAAATTTAATGTATAAGTATATGTCATTAACATAAAAGATACATTATTTTCTAATATTGTTTCAAACTCCAATAAAAAAAATTGAAAAACTTTTTCATCTTTATGATACTAAAAATAGTGGAAGATGAAAACACTTTTTTTTTCAGGAAGAAAAAAGCCTGTTCTTGTTATTCTTATTAAGAATCAAAGGGCATCAATAGTACCATCCCAGAATGGGTTACATCACGGAGTGAATACAGCTCATATGGAAAAAAGTCACATCCAGTCACAGCCAGGGGGAAAGGCAGACAATAGAGTGAAGGTTCCCATCAGTAAATCTGTATCATCATGGAGGGGATCAATCTCATCATACCCCATCTACCCTGAGCCAAAGGGAAGATGAAAACACTTACTCTTAAATATGGAACAATTATAGCTAATATTATTTCAAACTCCAATCAAACAGGTTTTAAAAACTTTCTAATCTTTATGATACTAAAAAAGTGGAGGATAAAAACACTTCTTCTAAGGATGCTCACATTAATAAGTAAGCTATTCTTGCAGCAAATTAATCTGATTTCTAACCATAAATATGACACAAATTTCAACCATGAGCAAATTTTTACTCTAACTTAGAGCCTACGCAAAATGGAACATACACCATTAATTTTCTTTTAAAAAAAATGATTACAAATTAACCCACATTAAATCTCAAATTCAAAAAAATCATATTAACTCATTCCATCACACTGATGTAATCTACAATCTTTTACTACATAAACATACAATTCTAAAACAAAATAAAGATTTAAAAGCTTTCCATAGTATACACCCATCGTAATAGCATGGGAAAGTAAAGAATAAAATATTTTGAAAACTTTTGGTTGATTTGCTCCATATATGATTTAGTGACGTAGGCCTTTCAAAGGAATTAAATTCCGTGCATCTAAGAGTCGGCAATGTACAACGTTACAAAAACACGCGGTGAAAAGAAAAAGAAAAATCGGGACGCAACGAAAAGAAAAGGTGATTTAATGCAAAGTGATTGCAACGCGTATGCATCATATCTGCAAGAAGATTCCTTTATTAATAAAAGGATAGAACTTTTTTTTCATCTGAACCAAAAGAAGATTTCTCTACTTTGGATATCATTTTATATCACGAGAAAGTTTACCTTTGCAGTCTAATCCGAAAGATTGTCGGCCATGCAGGACTGCATTTGTCTCTTATGGATAAGCCCAACATAAGGGTATTGTTAAAAGGAGTAGAGTAAGGGACTTACTACTCTCTCCCCACCAGAGCTTTATCACTGGTGTGGACTCTCAAAAGCTTATTTCAAGCTTTCGTGATCTCACCTTCAGTCACATCTATCGTGAACACAATTGGAGAGCAAACAGTCTTTCAAAATCAGCACTCGCCTTTCCTCCTGGTCATGGTCGGTTTTCTGAATATATTGATGATCAATTGGTCACATGTGATTCCTTTCAGCTCTTTTGATTATTTAGATGGGGCCCTTTCTCCCCTGCTGGTGACTTGTTCTGTCATTTCAGAGTACTCTTTTTGAACCGCAGATCTGCCCAATTGGTTCACGATAGATTGGTCTGATTGTGATTGATCATATGCATGATGAGACAAAATACTGATGGGAACATCACTTTTTATTACATGCCTTTCCCCCCGGTTGCGTCTAGATGTTTATCTCATTTGATTAGCTGTATCCTCTGAAATGTAACCCTTCTTGAGTGGGTGATTAAAATGCCCTTTGATTCTTAATAGAATATCAAGGACTAGCTTTTTCTTCCTGAAAAAGAGTATATTCCATTCCATGCACAATTTCTTTGAATATGGACAATTTCTTCGAATAATGTTTTGTGCAATAATTCACATGTATGAATTTTTATTATTATCCTTATGTTGAAAGGACAAAACATATCTACTACTAGTTGATTTTCTTGTGTTTGAGAAATAAAAATATATAATTAAAATATTTATTATTATTATTTTTTAATAAGTAAGATATATATTATAAATAAAATTACTAATTAAATTTATATTTAATTTTATAATCAAATATTATAAACCTTGTTATCTCTATAATCTTTATATTTTGATTTTTATTGTTACTTTTTCTTTATTTGTAATCAATGAATTTGTAAATAACTAGATTGTAACTATGTGTATTTACAATCACATTAATTTCCTCACTATGAATTTTCTTATACGAAAAAATATACTTTATTTTTAAATGAAATATAAGCTTCCTACATAAGGAGATACAACTTTGATTATTAGAAATTAAAATTGTTTTGATACTGAAATTAATAACTCGCAATTGCCCTAAGAAGGTGCAATAATACGCCTATATGTTGTTGTTGGAGAGGAAGAAAAGCTGAAAAAAGAAACTAAAAATGAGTTTGTACAAACCTGGAATTGTACCTTGAGAAAATTGACTACAAGTTTTGCACGGAAGGGAAATGAAGGGCCAACTGTAAGAAGCCAAGTTTTGCAGGGAAGGGAAATGAGGGGCCAATTGTAAGAAGGTGTATCAAGATAAAATAAATAGTTACATGAATATTCACATCACAAATAAGCAACCAGTTTTCGATTGAGTCCATTACTGGAAAGTAGGATATGTTGGTTTTCTTGTTTTTTTATTTAATTTAGATGATTCTGCTTAAAGTAGATATAAAATCTTCAAGAGACAAATTGCTCACGTCTAAGGAAAGTCACCCTCTAATTCAGAAGTTAGCCACCAGAGAAAAAATTGCTCACCTCATAGTGCAAGGAGCCTCTCAAAACCAACTATTCAAGAATGCAACCTTCAACCTCATTGACTTCTCGTTTCTTAAACAAATGAGTGATAACTTCATTTAGTATTCTCAACAAACCACACACCAAAAGAGAAAATTTCCAACCTAGGAGGCACACAAACTCTCTCATCCAAAAAAAGATATAAATCACTCACTTGGATGTGCAATCTATCACCTTAACCCAATGAATTACTCTGGAGATAAGCAATCTCTCAACCTCAACAAATTGGCAGCCTGGTAATTAAGCTCAACATTTATGTTTTATAATTGTCTCTTGTTGACTTGGTTCATCATTATTTCACCCTACCTTACAATTGTCTCTTGTTTCCTTGGTTCATCTCTATTTCACCTTATAGCTTTTCATTTACTTGAAAACAAGTCATCTAGATCTATTTATGGATTATTGCACCAAAAAGTGATCTGGATCGATAGGATCTTGGTAAGGGTGGAAATCTAGCCCCTTATAAAATCCTAGAGAGTCATTTCAAGTGACATGGTTTTCCTTAAATAAATATTCCCTAAAACATTCTACTATCAAATATGAGGTCAAATGAAATAACCTTGTTTTTCTTAAATATGAAATGATTTCATCTTATATGGTTTCCCTTGACTAACTCTACCCTTAAAAACTATGCTACAAAAATGAGACTGATTTATGTTAACAAGAGCCACAAGGTTACAATGTCTCTGCTACATGATAATTTGGGATTTGTAAATAGACACATTGATCTTGAAGGGATCTAAGCTAGAATTGTTGCTCAATCCACCATAAATTCATACATGAAGAGACCATGTCCCTCATAGAATTAATCACAATCAAATAATATCTAAAGTATAAGAAATCATGCTCTTCCATTAGATCAACATTCATTATAACCAAATACATTTTTTTCCGGATTACTTATATGCTTTCTGAAATTGAAAATTTTAAAGGAAATGACATATCTCACATGCGTTGTTTCTTATTTAAAAAGAATATTATTTATGTTCATTTTTGCATATGTTGATGGAAACCATCCATTTGGGAGTTCTGTACCCTAGACTCATATAGTGTCTTGAAAATAAGATGTATAAAACAATGAATTAACATCAAATAACAATAGTTCAAAGATGCATTTTAAACAACCATATACAACCACTTCACTTGTGCTAGGTGTTGGCAAGTTTCAAGATTTTGAATGGACATGATATTGAGATATTTTTTTCCTCATCCCCATCTGAAATGTAGATCTCAAATCAAATTTTATGCAGATTAATAGTAGGTAAAAACCATGCCAGTTTAGAGACATGAGGGTGAGATCACAACTTTCATAACCAAGTTCATAACATTAAGGATTGTGCTACAATGCTCCAAAAATGTAATGTAATGTACATATTAAGGATCCATATCGAAATTCCCACCCAAAGGTTATATATTGTAATGTGTGCTCTGGTGCAACCATGGTGAATACCAATTCTATTACTTGGTTGAACATTCTAAATCTAATCAATTCATGAGTGTGGCAGTGTGCACAAGTCTATAACACAAGTTGTTAAGACCTAAATGTTGGTCACATTCTCCCTATAGTGTGGCACTTTACTCCCTATATGGTGGTGTATTACATATTATTGATGTAGGCTTGGGTCTATTAGTGGGTCTATTAGTTTTTATTGTACACCTATGTCTCCTATATATAGGAAGGAGATACTTTCATGTTAGTAAGCATTGTATATTGTATTGTCTTGGGTACACAGTACATTGTATAAGGAGGTTCCTCCCTCAAACATGATTGATATTCATCTATTTTCTTCATTATTAAGGCGTGGATTACTTTCTTCTTCTCTATTTTTATTAAGGCATAGAGGATTTTATAAAGATGATTTCAATAATTTTGCTCAATCTTATATGAGTACTTTTTTTAAATCCATACAACTAATTGAAAACAATAGTCATTGTCATAGAATGGGACTAATAACAAAGAAAAAATGAGGAATTAAAAAAAATGAAAAATAAGGAGTTGTCTTTAGTAACCATTGACAAAACATTAGGTAAAACTCATAATTGAAAGTGTGACCTCTCATCCATTCCTATGATTACCCTTCAACATCAACACTTCTTTTTTAGTCATAAACTACAACTTTAAAATGATAAACGTACAGTCATTATGAAGAACATGAACAAAATTAAACCATTCATTGAGAGTAGCAAGGTGCTTTACAACCCAATATGGGGGAGACTTCATTTACCCAGTTGTGGAACCATGTTTCTATAGTGTTTTGACAAGTTTCTATCTTTAGATAGCTTGCATTTAACATTAAGTGTGAAAAATCCAATCTAATGCTTTATTTTCATGGCTTCTTATACATCTTCAAGGTGGATGTTGTGCACAAGGCCAAACTTATGTTGACCCTCTCACTTCTTTTCAGTTATGATCAACCATGCTTCGATTGGGATATGGCACACACCAACTCTCACTTGTATTTACAATAGGAAGTCTTATCTTAAGATTCCTTTTGAGTTTCTCTCTATGATATGCACTTGTGATCGGTATCAATAAACCCGCACGACTATTGTATTTGAGCACATTTTGTCATATTCAAGCTCTTTCAAATATATGGATGTGGATTGTCTCACTGCCACTTCAACTACCATTGATCTTATTCGATGTGGGTATTCCAATCTCCTCTCTATTAAAGGATGTGTTTCTTATAGCACCTCTTGAAATGGATAGTACAATACCAGTCTATTAGTAAATGTGTAGTATAACAAGGTTAGATCCTCCTTCACTCCTTTATTGGATGAGCATGTTAGTAATAGTCATGACCAACCTAGGAGATTGAACTCCAAAATAAGGAATTCTCAATGTCCTTAGCTAACTAAATCTTGCAAGGTACCAAATTCCAATGCTTGTAATTCTCATGGATGTCGAACACAAACAATCAATGCCAAAATGTTATGCCCTCGTCATTCAGAAAATTTCAAAGATGGTCAAAGAATATTATATTTATGAAATTTATGAGAAAATAAACTTGATGTCAAAGATGGCCAAATGCATTTACTATTGGCATATTGATCTCACTTGGTAATAAAAAAAGTTGAAGGAGCTGTGTGTTGAGAAAATATTAAAAGGAAATTTGGATAAATGATGAAATAAGTCTATTTGTTTTTTTAAATTGTTTTCACCATTTTTTCTAAAGAATGTTGTTTAGAAAATTATAATTTTCTTAAACATGTTGCTTAGAAAATGATAATTTATGTATACCATGTTTGTTTAAATGACATTAAGTTCATGAGATTGATCATCATAGTTATCTAATTTTATTGAGAATTACTTCATTGATGTAAAAATTGGAAATAAAATAGAATTTAAAGATTTATAAAGAGCATTAATGTCTAAGCAATGTTAATGAATTTAAATATGGTGAAGATGATGTTTCCATACATGGATGTCATGATGTCATGAGTATATATAGATAGAAATGTGGTGACATAATATGATAAATAAATAATTTGATAATCTGCATGTGATAAATAAATAAATAATGTTATATTTGATTTCTTTCACCTAAAACTAAAAAAAAATATGATAGATAAAAATGCATAAATAATATATATGAATTTCATTTTTATTTATTTATTTAAATTTTAGAAGATAGAAAATAAATCTATAAAATAGAGCTTTATACATGTGATGAAAACCATTTATAAGGTTGATAAATATTTAATTAGTTATACTTATAAAACTATTAAATGGAATGAGAAAAATATTTAGATCAATTATTTAAAAATGGAAAATATATATATATTTTAAATTTCTTTAACCCAAAAGGCATTGTGATTTAATTAATAATTGTGTTATTTAAGTTATTATATATTTTTTTATATATTTAAAATCTTTAATATTTAAAAGAAAAAGGAAATTAATGATTATTGTAAAATAAAATGAGAAAGTTTTAATGTGAATACATATTTAATGTAAAACCTAAATAAATATATAGAAGAGAAAAAATACTATTATGAAAAAAAATGGTAATATAAAATTTTGAAACAAAATTTATAGAAAGAAAAGAGAAATATGTGAGAAAAGAAAACAAAATTAATGTAAATTACAAACTATATATTTTGAATATTATATTGTTTGGATACATTAATCTATATGCCACGTAAAGCAAAGGAGACAACTTCCATTTTGAGAAATACAATGGTAATGGAAAAACCACCTTGTACAAAAGATGAATGAACATTAGCGAGCATAAATCCAAATCCTACGCTCTATCAAGCGCCAAGAAGGATCAAATCTCTGGAGGTAATTAAATTTTTAATTTTTGATTGTTTTGTTAGGTAGGAACATTACAACATCTTTGTTTTTGTGGCCTACATTTATTTTGGAGGATAATTAAAATTTTTATTTTTATTATTTTGTTAGTAATATGGACAAACTTTACAAGATCTCCCTCATGACAAACGTTACAAGATCTCTCTCATACTCAGCTGTAGAGCCCCTCTTGGGGCAATGATAAAGGAAGAATTAAGATAACATAGTGGTAAACATTTTTATACGAGCATAACATAATAGATTAGATATCCTCATTTTTCAATGCTCAAAATTGGATTTTGTGCCTTTGGCCTCCACCCACAAAGAATGCAAAATTGGCATTAAGTTTTTATAATGAGAAAGAACATGAAGAGGGTCACTAACTTTCAAATCTTACTGGAATTCAATATTTCATGCAAGTTTAGCTATGGAATGAGATAAAATTGGGGAATGTTGTGGTGTGTAGGGTTTTAACCCTTTCTTTTGTATCCTTCAAGTTTGTTTCATTTTTTTCCATTTTTTATCTTTTGTTTTATCTCTTAAATTCTCTGTAAACATTCAAGCTTGAGTTGACGTAGTGGCCCCATCTTGCACCCTCTATTTTATGACTATCGTTCAAAGATTGGAATTAAATTGAATTAATAGTAATCCCATCCTCTACACCCAATGGTTTGGCTTAAGTCGAGATTGCAGAGAACCTGTCATCCACACCCGAACTTTTGGCTTAAGTCAAGTTCATAGAGAGCTCATTCTGCTAACTTCCAAAGTCTTTTTTTATCCTTATAAACTTTTATTCTCTTCACCACATCCCCACACTTCTTATGTTCATATTATTCGGGTGGAGGCATCCTCACTTCTCTTTTTACATTCCATCCTCCACCCCAAAGTATTTCTCCTTCATCCACCTTTGGGCCCAATTATTCCCCTTTCTCCACACCCTTATTTTATTGGCTTCCACACTCCACTTTATGTGGATCTCTTCAACATCAAATGCATTGAATTCAAGAGGTTTCCCTTGACATGGGTTTTCAATTGATCCCCACAACCACTTGAATAGCATAAGTGAATGTTGAATTGGATGTTTAGACCTCAAAAAGAGTCTCTAAAAGACAAGATAGGATATTGGTAGGATCTCTTTGTTTCATTTATATCATCAAAGCGCAAAAGAGAGAATTATGTAGATAGTGGATGTAAAGAAATGCTTTATATAAAGAATATAATTTTGTTATTTATAATAAAATTATGAATTTTCAAAATAAATATTGATAATAAATTCTATTTAAAAAACATATAATAATAAAAAATGTATAAATATATAAATTTTTTTATATTTTTATATATCAATTTAAATTTTTTATTTAAAATTAAAAAAATTAGATTATTATTATTTTTATAA